>JANHAO010000879.1:0-36713 GCA_026873985.1 Saraca asoca | reverse complement strand
CTTTCTTTTCCTCCCTTTATTCCTTTCTAATCAGATGGTGTTTCCTTGTTTTAAGTCACACAAAAGCTGATATAAAAGCAAACAACAACATACTTTGATTCACCTAAAACACACACTTAAACAAAATTATAGAACAATAATACTACACACAATTCAATAGTTATTTATATCTAATCGGTTTCAATTTAGATTAATTGAATTCTTCATGATAAGGGTTACAGACCGTCTTTTTCATCCTAGAAAAGCTCCATATTTTAATAAATTGACATTGACATAAAGCATAGGATGACTTTCAATCTTCTTCTACCAATGTTAATTATTATGTTTAATGTTAAAGAGAGAGATATAATTTTTTTTATTTAAATTTTGTTCATACAGAAGTATTGTGACTATATTTTTATATGATATAAAAATTAAAGTAATTTGCGACATAGTAGTTGATAAAATTTGACATAAATTGGTGTTATTTATTTAAATTTATTAAAGAATAAGTAATAAAAAAAAAAAAGGAAATGGAGAGTATTACTCTTGATGGCTGCGTGGCACATGGCCTACATCCGGCTAAACATGTCGGCGAGATTCTTTAATCGAACGGGTCAAATTACCGTCATTCTCTTTAAGATACAACTTAATTATATTTATACCCTACAATTTTTACAAATATAAATTTATTTTTATTTTTTAAAATCAATATACTTAAAAACAAAAATTAATATATATTTTTAAAATAAAAAATATAAATATAATCATACTAAAAATAAGAAAATAAATATAATTTATCCCATCAAAATGCATGGATTATGGATGTAGTGGGCGCTTGTTTGTTGGGGAAATTGCCTGCCACTGAACCGAGTCAGTGAGTCATCCTAACGTCTCTTTGCACCTAAATCCTCTCGACCCCACCACCACACGAGTAGGGTTTTGCGTGGATAGGCATTGAAAAAATACATATCGTTATATATATATATTTTAATTTTTATAGTAAAATTATTTTTTTAAATTTTTTTATTAAAAATTTAACTTTCATGTAAAGTAGAAAAAAATATTTTATATTTATTGTATATAAAATTTATGTATATATTTATAATTTTTTAAAAATTATAAAATTTTATATAAAAATTAGAAAAATCCTTAAGGTTTCATTGAATATCAGCTTACCTTCTTTAAATTTTAAAAATTTATAAATTATATCCTTAAACTTTAAATAAGTTATAAATTATTCTTTTAAAATTTAAGAAAAACTATAAAAATATTAATTAGCTATTAATTTTAATCCTAACTGTAAAATATGTTATATATATATTTTTTGTTCAAATCTTATTTTTTTTCTCAATTAAGGTACAAAGCAAATCCTAAACATATTATTGGTTTCAATTGTTCTTTAAACTTAATTTCTAAAATCTATATTTTGATGATGAAATAACATATTTCATTCAAGTTTTGTACTTCATATGTGAAGAAACAAGTCTATCAATATATATATATATATATATATATAAATAATATTTTTATTAATTTAACATTAAAATTAATAATCAATTAATATTTTTATACTTTTTTTAATTTTAAAAGGACGATTTATAATTTCTTAACTTTAAAGATATAATTTATCATGCGGAGATATATATAAGTTTTAAATGAGAATCTCATAACAAACATCTTATAAAATCTTCCAACGCAAACCAAGAGTCCAAGACATTTCCTTTGTTTACCGGCTACTCTTTCTGTTAAAAAAAAAAAAAGATGGAAGATTTCTTGGTGCTTTTAAGTACTTAAACAGTTATTGCTTATGTCTTAGATAAATAGCTGTTTTGGAATACTTGAACGGTTATTGCATACTTGAAAAACAATACCTACCTAAATATTGAGTGAGGTGGACACAGCAGGTTAGCAGAGATGAAGATTCCATCGTACAACTTTATATATGACTAGAAGCGCATGGTCTATAAGCCTGAGTAGTCAAAATGAGATTTCTGATATGAGTTAAAATCTGGTATATTGTAGAATCACTGACAGTATGGAAATATATTTATATATCAGTTATTTTATATATATATATATATATATATCATGATAATTTGCATATTGATATCTATTTGAATAATGTGGTAAATTAAAATAATTTACCTTAATTTTTTAATCGATATAGTTGTTCTTTTATTTGAAAAAAATTTGACATATTGATTTTTTTTTTAACAATCGACATATTTTTTTATTAAAAATGTCATTTTTATTACAAAATAATGTCTTTTATTAATCATTAAAGATGTCAATTTTACAAAATAATCATTATCTTTTTTTTACCACTAAATGTATTAGTTATTTACAAAAATTGACAACATTAGTGAGAAAAAAAAGTGGATTTTATATAAAAATTAATGTCTTTTTCTTTAAAAAAATTATGCTACTAGTTATAATTTTTATAGTTATAGAAATCTGCTGTTATTTACATTTTTGCATAAACAACTAGTGAACCAAAATCTATAATCACACAATACAATCCTAATTTTAACAATGTTAGACATTTTATTGGGTCAACATAAAATTAAAGAAATTACAAAACTAAGTTAAAATCAAAACATCCCAAATTAACAATAAGTCTATACATAATAATCATTTATTTACGTTGAGTAAATTCACTCAATTTTACTCCTTTAGATAAGTCTTCTCCAATAATGCAATTCTGATATTAGTAAGAGCTTCAAGTAAGAAATATTTCAAGTGCTATGATATCCATCCATATAAGTTTAAACTATATTTTTATATATATAATTCATAAAAGCCAATTTACCTTAAAGATAGAATTTTATTATTTATGAAATTAGAAAAATGATATTTGTCTTTCATATAAGCAATTAAATTAAATTTATATGAAACTGGTTATAGCATTCATACCTAAGAGTAAACCATTCAAGATACTATACAGATTGTCTATTATTACCACATGATTGAATACCTTCCTGAGGTAGTTTCTACTTCACTAAAATTAAATAATTTTATTATCAAGTCATCTTAATTTTAATAAATACATAATCAAGTATAAGCTTCTAAACTAAAAATTATATAGTTAGTTGCCTACAAATAGAATAAACACATAATGTATCAAGTATAAATATCTAAATTAAAAATTTATAGTTGCTTACACATACAATAAACACAAGCAATTATCTTCAATTTTTTCTAATTTTTTCTCTAGGAGGATCTTTAACCTATATCCCTTTACTATGATCATTCTACACATAAAACTCCTCCAAGTTGTTTTCCTCATTTACCGGAGGTAGTCCTAAAAAGAAATGAGAGGTCTTCTCGATATCATTATTTATCTCTTCTTCATCCCTATCATCAACAATCTATTTCTTCCATTGAAGAATTATATACCACTTCTTATTAGCCGAGTCTATGATATAAAAAACTTGTTTTACTTAGGATGTCATTTTAAATGGTTCCCCTTATGATCCTCCCTATTAAGATTCACCAATGTGAACTGTAATCCATCGACTCAGATGTCATTGTTATTCTCAACCCATTTATATCAAAATACAGACACTTTGAATTTGATATAGTCAAGCTCCTATATGTCTTCAGTGACCCCATAATATGACATATTCACGTATATATGATTTTTATGTTTGGAACTAGAAACTTACATTGATTAAGTTACCAAAGTAATCTCACTATTTTGCATAGTGCTCTTGTCATCTGTCCCTTTATGTAGAAAAAATATCCAATGATGTATTATCTATGATAAGATAAAACCTCCATGTGCAACCCATGGGCTAACCATCTTATAGTTTCAGAAATATCATTTAGTGTTTATGCCAATCGAAAACAAATTTGATTTTGAAACCAAATGATGAAGGAGCGATTGTATTTAGCTTGTACCCATTGTTCATTCTTTCCATAATTGTGTTCTTTTGTAAGGTTCATGTGCTCATCCAAGTAAGGCTCTGGTTCTTCACTATTATACAGGACGTAAAGGTCTACTTGCAACCACATTTCATGATTAATTAATGCTTATCAATTAGGTTCCCAATGTACTAGATGTACCATGATGTCAAAAAAGGAAGGTGAAAAAGACATCTCAAGTCAACACAGTATAACAACAACTTCCCTTTGCAAGTTATTCAATCTCTCATGGTTAACGACTTTGTTACATATTGCTTTGAAGAAAAAACAAAGTCTAGTAATGGCTTGTCTCACATGTTTAAGCAATATTGATCAAATAGCTACCGGTAACAATTGTTACATCAAAGTATGACAATTATTAGACTTCAAACCGACTAATTTCAAATCTTTCATTGAAACAAGGTTTCTGATGTTTGAATAATACCCCCACTACTCCTTAACATCATGTAGACACTTGTGGAAACTTATTTTCTCCTTTCTAGATATAGTATGACAAGCTAGAGACAAATACGTACATTAGCCTTTTTTTTTTGTTCTTGTTAGATTGGGTTACTCTAACTATATATTTTCTTTAGTTTTAATGTTGAAAAATAATTCTATTTGATAGTACACTTTAGTGTTTTTTGATTTGCTTTACAGGTTCAAAGGAAGTGATTCAAAAGATCCAAGAATAGATTTAGGAATCATTTTTATTTTGATAGGATCTTTTGTAAATGAATTCCAATGAGTTTTGATTCAATTATTTTTAACAAATTTAGTGAGATACAATTAGATCACTTGAAGATATTTTCAAATAAATCTTTTAAAGATCTTTTCATAAGTACAAATTTTATAAAACTGTTTTTTACCTTATGAATCCATTCAAGCATTGATTCACTGAAGAACTTGTGAAAATTCATATCGGAATTGATTCATCAATCAATTCCAGAAGAAAAGTTTCAAAAAAAACTTTTTACTGAAAGTCGGGAATATTGCTTATATCGATTTAGTAATCGATTCAAGATCTGATGTCAAGGGACCAAGATTTGATTACCAAACCGATTTATTAGTTGTAACCACTCTGAATCAATTCACCAACTGAAAGTTAATTATTCTGTTAAAGTCGGTTACAGTAGTTATAAAAGCCTAATTGCTTTCAATTTTTCAACAGATTTAACAATTTTCTTCCTCTTTCAAGTGCGAAACTCTTTGAGAAAATTGAGAAAAACAAGATTGGCTCTTATCTTACTACTTTTTTGAAATCATTCAAAAGATTGAATCAAAACTCTGTAGAATTCTCTTGATTATTTGAGATTTCATCTCAAACTAGTGGTACCTTATTTGTTTTATTTTTCTTTTAAGGTTTTTAGGCAAATAGAAATCTTGTATAGGTTGGCAAGAACTTATTTTAATTCTTGTGATTTTTCTTAGGTTAGCAAGAGTCTGTGTAATTCTTGTATTTGTTTTTAAATTGGCCTTTTAGGAGCCTTTTTTTTTAATCTTGATTGTTTTCTTAATAAAGAGGTCTTCCAATTGAGGAATGATCTAAGTGAAGTAGACTTGAATTGTGGTTTTAATTCAAGTTAAACCACTTTAAAAATCTATATTTTTAATATTTCCTTTTACTCCTACATTTAAATTCTCTCTACACAATTATCAAATTTACTATTTCTATATGACACTGATTAATTGTCTACTGCACCTCTCAATACATTAGCAATAAATTACAGTTCTTGTTGAATTCAAAAGAAAAATCCATATTAAACTAAGGTGTTTGTACATTCTCCTAAAGGAATAAAGGCAAGATCTATGTTTTCCACATTTTATATCTTTTATTGGGACCATCAGTTCTAATTCCTTTTTGTATTGTCATTTCAATCAAGTCTAGTCTAACTTTGACTGCATCTTTGTTCTTACCCGATATGTTGAAAAACATTCCAATGAGACTGTCGCAAATATTTTTCTTCACATATATCACATCCAAATTATGTCTCACAAACAAAATTTGCCAATATAGAAAATCAAAGAATATAGACCTTTTTTTTCACAAAATCTTATTATCATAGCAGGTGTAAAAAGTTTGCCAAAAATGACATCAATATATTTTCACCTGTTCATAAACCGGATCTCTAGTTAATGGCACTGGAGCTTTTCCCTCCTCTAATGACCCATTGAAAGCTTTGCCTATGATAATGGTGGGATTGGAGAAGAAATTTTCGATGAATGAGACATATTATATTTTTTCCATGCTTAGGTTCACAAGAAAATGTATCGTTTTCACAAATAAGGCATGCTTTATGTCCTTTAATATTGTATCCAGACAAGTTTCCATAAGCTAAGAAGTTATTTAATGTGCAAAAGAGCAAGTCATTCAATTGAAAAGACTCTTAGTGATATATGTCAAACACCAACACAACTCTATCCTGTATTGTCCTCAAGTATTCAATAAGTAATGCCAAAAAGACATTTATATAATTTCCTGATTGTTTGAGGCTTGAAATCATCAATGATAACATTATATACTTGCGCTTCATATATAATTGAGGAGGTTGATTGTAAATCACCAACAAAATGGGCTATGTGTTATGTTTGTTGCTCAGGTCACCATGAAGGTTCATGCCATCTGTACAAAGTCCAAGCCTAAGGCTTCTTGCTTCACTAGCAAATTCAGGGGATAATGAATCAAGTGTTTTCCATTGAGGAGAATCAGTCAGATGTCGAAGCTTGTCATTAGAAATAATTTGGTTTGCATGCCATGTTAAATTCTTGGCATCTCTTATATTAACAAACATGCATTTAAACCTTGGTATTATTGGAAGATACCATAACACCTTAGTCGAAGCTCCTTTATTTTTATAACATTATTGTTTTTCAATTTGTAACATGATACCCCACATTTTGGACACTCATGTAAACTTTTGTACTTCTTTTGGTACAATATACAATCATTATAGCAAGCATGTATCTTCTTCATATACTTTATACCCATTGGGTGCAAGATATTCTTGGTCTCGTAAGTATAATTCAAAAGTTCATGACTTTTCGAAAGCATATTTTTCAACACTTCAAGTAAGGTTATGAAACTTTTGTCACTCCACCTATTCCTCGTTTTCATGTTGAACAATCTCAATACAACAAATAATCATATAAATTTAGTACAACTTTGATACAAAGACTTTTCTGCATTACTTAACAAGTTTTCAAGGATATGTAGCTGCTTAATAAAATTATCTTCAACAATAGCATGCATCATATCCTCCAATCGGTCATGTAAACCTACGTCAACTTCATTGTTTTCGTACCCTACTTTGTCTTGATAACTACTAAACATACTAGACAATTCACTTTCATGTTGCCATATCTATTTGTATACCCTTTGTTAATGTAATGAAATAAATAAATGATCTTTTACTTTCTCAGCTTTCATTTTTTAACACTAACATTTCACATAAAGATATCTAATTAGCTTATTACTATTTGCAGCATGTTGATTAACAACAAATCTGATAAACTCCTTAACCCTATTTGTATATTCTTCACTCAATCGATTAGCAGACATCCACCCACGATCCATGACTATCTAAAATTAAACAAAATTAAAAAAAACAAGTAAATGTTGGACTTATGTTAATAAATTAAGTCAATTTATATTTTAATTTTTTATTGTAAAATTATATCAATTAGATTTTATTTGAAATGTAGAAACTAAAGTTACAATTACAAATTCACAATCCCAAACATGTTAGAAAATAAGTTAGCTATGTCTTAGGTATGAGGGCATTTCAATGTTTTAATTATAATGTGTGTCTTTACTATAGGACACACAATTAAATATAATCAACATATAATTAAAAAAAAACAACTAGGGTTGTAATTAAATAAATGTGAAATTTTCACACTCCCTAATGGGTATGGACTTTAGAATCTATAATGAATCTTTTTTTTTTTTTTACCAAAATATGTGTTCAAATTTTGACACAAATTCTTTTTTTGTGAATTTGGATAATTTTATATTAATATCTTCATTTTATTCAAGTTTAAATTTTGATGAAATAGGATTGTAATTAAATTAGATATATTTTATTATTTGATATTGCGATTGAGTTCGCCTTATCCTTTAGAAAGATTTTGATTATAAATACCTGTATTATATAGTGTTTGATTGAGAGAGGGAGGGTTTATTTTTATACTCCCTTGTAGAGTTTACTTAAGATCCCATAATGAGTTCTTATTTTTTTTTAATAATTATTACAAGTAAAAAGTATATATACTATAAGATTTTTTTGGTGTATTTAAAATGTGAATTTGATAAATATTATATCATTAATATTCTCTCTTATTTTTTAATAAAATTTATTTATTGTTTTCACCTATAGATAGACTATAAGATAAATCATATTAAATATATATATTACTAATTTTATACTTTTTCAATTTTGAGTCATATGGAAATTCCTTTCGCATCATCTAAATTGTAGTGATAGTAAAAGATAAAAACAGGTAACTAGTGATTGAAGCTGATCGGAATCTTTTAACAAATGAAAGATATTTGATCAGTCTTTGCTAACTTGGCATCATCTTACTTCAACAGTGGTTCTCATTTTTCTATTTATATTTAATTAGGTCCAAAATTTTAAGACTCCCTCAAGCATGCTATCACGGATTCTTTGATTTTTCAAGCAATATTACATTTATATTTATCATTATTGAAAACAGAATCATACTGTAAAATTCAGAAAGGGCATGGGTGCATCATTTTTGTGATATTTAAGATCATAGCATTAATTAATGATTAAGAATTGAAAATTGAGTGGGTTTTGTTAGCACTGATTCTTACCGACACGGAGTTAGTCAGCGTATGACGTTTTCTTTATCTTTGATGCAGACCTTTGAGGGGGACTCGATGGACAAATCGATCTGTTGCCCTTTCGTTTTCTTAAATAATGATCTAAACTCACTAATTCTTACACTGATGCGGGTCCTAATTTCCACTTCACCAATCATACTCTTCTACTTCTCCCAATTATGTGCTTTCTTTCTGATACAAAAAAGCATCGTTCTTCTTTGCCTCCATCCCATATACGTGAATTTGGTTCTTGATTCATGCATGTACACTCATCCATTTTCATTCTTAACAAAAAAAAAAAAAATACTCAAATTACTTGATACACGTATAATATTTTAAATTTTAATTTAATATATTAAAAAATTAAAAATATATTAAATGTCACTATAAATTTGAGCATCATGCAACTTAGCCCATGTGCTCACGTGTAGAGATATAAGAAGTGCAAGATTTAACTAGATAACATTATTTAAAAAATTTAGGGAAAAAATTATAAATTATCCCCTTTAATTTTGAAGTGGTTGTAATTTAACATTTACAGCTATTAATTTTTGCAAGTACTCAATAAATATATTTATAAAAAATATATTGTATCTATATAAATTTTTTTATAGCTTTGAAAGGAATTTAAATGTAATATTATATTAAGATAAAGATAAAAATGTATGGATTATATTCATGTGCTTTTCAATTCATACTAGACAAGCCTATCATATCAAAATGATCTAAATATTTTCTAAAATAAAAAAAATAAAAAAATAATATATAAATTAGATCATTTTTAGATTTGAGATACAAAGTCTCTATATTATGTTTAATTTTTCACAAAATTTTATGTTAAACTAAGTATGTTTACCTTCTCAAATCACTTACAAATGAATGTTGCGTGTAATTTATCATTTATAAATAAATTTAATAAATAATTATAAAAATTAATAATTATAAATGTTAAACGTAAGTATTCTAAAATTAAAAAGAATAAATTGCATTTTCCCACAATTTTATATCAATCATCAATGTTCAGATAACTTAAAGCTTCATTGTGAAAGGCCGATAAGAGCCCATTCCATACCACTTCCGGATACACGGGCCTAAAAGATACACGTTGGCGCAACCTGAAGGAAATCACACTGTAGCCTGCAGGCAACACTAACAAATTGCCATGTCTGTAACGATAAAAAAAAGAAAAAAAAAACAAATAATAATATACAAATGTATATGATTTTAAGGATGAAAAGATTTAGGAAAAGAGGGAAGAGATTGAGGCTAAATGCTGGTCGCTTAGAAGGTCTAGTATGTAAGATCTAATCTAATTTCATCTTTTCCTTATATATGACATCATTCTTTTTGGAAAAGTCAATTTACGGTCATACCATTCTAAGTACATTGAAAGACTTACGGTCGAGTCGGTATTAAGGGTTAATTTTAAAAAATTCCATGTTTTTTTTTCTAGAAACACCCTTGTTCAATTTTGAGATAACTTGAACCACATCTTAGAATTTGAAGAAATATCTACGGTGAGATTAAAGCCCATTATAAAATTGCTGATTTCCAATTCATAATTGATAAGATTAGGGATAGAATCAAAACCTAAAAACATAAACACTTATCCCCTTCGAGTGGAGTTATCTTGACCAACTCGATTGTCACAACCCTAACTGTATTCCATATGACCTATAACCTTATTCCTATGAACATATCTCACAAAATGGACTAACTTATTATAAGGTTTTTATGGAGGGGGTTATAGCATGAATACTAAGATGTTTCTTGTGAACTAGGATACTATTACTAAATCAAAAGGGTGGGGGTGGTCTTGGAATCTGAGACTCCGTGGTGAACAATATTGCTATATTGAGTAAACTAAGTTGGGTCCTTACTAATAAGGAGGCCTTGTGAGTCCAAGTTCTGGAGAAAAAAATACCTTACCCCTTCTAGGTGTAACAGTTAAAAAGGGAATTTTCCTATCTCCCACAAGTGGAAAGCTCTTAAGTCGACCAATCACATCTTGATGGATGGTTTGGGTGTTTGGTTAGTGATGGTAGGAAAATTATCCTTTAAACTGATAATTGGATTGGGCTAAGGGCTTTGCATAACCTTGTGAAGGGACGGTTAAGAGAATTCTAGGTTAGTCTATCATTGATAATGGTTAATAAGACTTGTCTAACTTGTCTTTTGAGATTAGCCTTGATTTATGCAATACTATCCCAAGCACTCATTTCAGTCTTGATCAATTTGAAGATAGAATTAGGCAAAGTCTGACCAAAGATGGCTGATGCACATCTAGGAATATCTACAATCATGTTATTTTATGTAGGACTAAGCCCATTATCAATCTTAGATGGCTTTGGGAGGTTCCCTCCCTTCTGAAAATCTCGTTCCCAAAATCCCATTTTTCTTATGGTCATGTTTCTTTCAACGCTTGACTACCAAGAAACTTCTTATTTGCAAGCATATAAATGTTTCAGATCAGTGTGTCATGTGTGATTAGGGTGAGGAATCGATTAACCACTTATTTAGAACTTGCCTAAGAATTAGCTCTTTTTGGAATGCAAGTACTCCCCCTAATCAAGTTAGAAATTGTCCTTAGGTTGAATTTAGTTTGTGGCTGAAAGATAATTTGCAGTTTACCGAAACTTATGCTAACTTTCCTATTCCCTGAAGTTATTTCTTTTCCTTTGCAATGGGTTTAACATAATATTAAAAGAGCACTTATTTTAAAAGTCATGGAGTATTGGGCAATTCTTGGGAAAGGTAAAAAATTCATGTGAATTGTAGGTTAAGGAAGTCAGATGGATGCCTACCCGAGTTGGTTGTAAATTAAATTCAAATGGTGTTTCCAAGGATAATCCAAGAAGAGTAAGTTGCGGGGCTATAATAAGAGATGTGAATAGCTAGTGGATTTTCGGATATACTAAAGGAATAAAGGTAACATTCAATTTTATGACTGAGCTTAATGGGTTGATAGATGGGTATCAATTAACCTTAAATAGGAATTTACTACCAATTAGTATTGAACTTGATGCTGTGTCTATAATTAATTTACTAAATTCTCACAATTCTAGTTTTTCTATCCATGTAGAGGTTTGTTGATGGTAAAATCCAATCAACAGGAAAAGTTTAGCAAATCCTCAAACTGTAGATAGAGAGTGTGAATATAGAAGGAAGAGATTGAAAGGGAAGAAGAACAAAGTACACCAGAAGTTTTTTATCATGGTTTGGCTAAAGTCAATGTGACCTCTATGTCTATAGTGATTGTATTTGTTGTTATATGAATGTCCTCCGTAATGTTTAACAAAGTTGCAATACAAGAATTCTCTCACTATTTTGGCAAAGTTTTTGCATGTATTTTTTCCTTTCCTTTTACAATGAGTCTCCCCTTATTTATAGAGGCAAGAAGGGCTACAAAGGTAATTTGATAAATTGCAAATCTATCTCTTCTGCCGCATTGGGCAATAAATGCTAAGTAATTCACTATTGATTTTAAGGGTTAATCTATCAGTTTTGGGTGCTGATATGTCGGTTAGGACTATGTGCCTCTGGCTACTGACTATAATGTTCCATTCCCAATGCTTGAGGTCACTTATTTGGTGACCTAGGCTTGCATTGGGTGATCCATTGGCCATGCAAGTTGCTCTTGTTCTTAAGTTTAACCAAAATGAGCTTTTTGGAAGATGGTTGGGGTGGCATGCTCTGACCAACGAGCTGGAGCTCATCCTTAACAAGTTGGGGCTTTTACATTGGCCTTGTCTTGGGTCCTGAGCTCACGGCTAGCGATTTGATGCCTTTACTGAGTGACCTTAGTTTTTGGACGATCTAGGCCTCTTTTGGTTGGACTCATCTCCTGTTGGGCTTTTGTTAGCTTATTTTGCATTGCTCCAAAAATACTCACAATATAAGCTCTCCAACTCTTAATTCACTTTGCGGACTGGGAGTTGTAATTTGTTGTAAAGTCTTCAGTGTTGTCAAGTTCTTGCTTATAGTCTGTCATGTTGTCAAAATCTTCACTTACAATCTATAGTGTTGTCAAAGTCTCCACTTACAATCTGTAGTGTTGTCATTTCAGACTTTAATCTCATTACTTTATTTGTACCCAGCCATGCTTCTAATATGCATCTTTTATAGCCATTGGCATGGCACCTTGCTCTTTTCTGGACCGTTTGATCAAGAGTAGCTGGACAACCTATGGATTCATTGGTGAGGCCAAAATGGTCCATATAAGTTGTGAAAAACCTTCTTTCTATTCCACATAATGACCTGATGGGTACATTAGCTGAGCCACCGATGTTTTTGATAGTTTGGGTCTTTAGTGCTACAAAGTGTGTATGGCCTGCTACATCAATTCCTCTTTGAGGGTCCTAGGAAGTTTTGTCATAGGAAGCTCCTATGGATAATTCCTCTCTAAGGATCCTGGGAAGTTTGTTACCTTTCTCCGTATCCTCCCCATTGGTTATACTGAATAATGTAGCTCTTTCACCCTTGTTCTTTAGCCTCCTTGCATAGTGAGCTAGGCCTTAGGGACATTCAAGTTATGGAAGAAGCTCTTAGCTTGGATGGAGGACGAGAAAGAGTTGGGGCTGATTAGCTTGCTCATTGATCTTCCAACTTGTTGGAATTCAAGCTTTCCTCTTAGGATATGCTAGCTATAGGCTTGTTTTAATTTGTACCCTCTAATCTTCATGTAAATTTACTTCATTGAGGTTTTTAATGAAACTTTGCATAATGTTCTTGCTTTCCCAAGTATGTCACATTGGTCATTTAGTGGGTCATCCCTGGTTACATGAAAGAGTTCCTACAAACCATAATTTATAAACGTTAGATAAAATGAATGGCTGATAAGTCAATCGACCTTGGATACCATAGATCAAATTAATATAAATAGGCTTCAGCCAGTAAATCATGACTTAAAAGGATATGTGCCATGTTGAATGACTAATTAGTCGCATTAATGCTTCCTGGTTGCCAATAACTTTGAGCACTGGAGTCCCTTGGTTGGGAATGAAATTAAGCACTAGAGTGCTTGAGCTGGGTTTGAACATTAGAATGCCTGAGCAGGTAACAAGTTTGGGCACCGAAGTGCTTGAGCACCTAAGCTAGCACGAGACTAAGTGCCTAGGTAGGTCGCACGGATATGCCTCAATTAGCACAAGTGCCCAGGTAGGTCAAATGGAAACGCCTCAGCTAGCATAAGATTGGGTGCCCAAGTAGGTTGCACAAATGCGCCTCAGCTAGCACAAGTGCCGAGGTAGGTCACACGAATGTGCCTTAGCTAACACGAGATTGGGTGTCTAGGTAGGTTACATGGATGTGCCTTAGACAGCACGAGTGCCCAGTAGGTCACATGGATGCGCCTCAGCTGGCATGAGATTGGTCACATGTGAGTTATGCCTTAGTATAACTTGAATGCGGTGTGAGCCAAGAGCTATAATCCATCGCTTGCGATCTACAATCTTACAGGTTGTTTGACTTACTTTTGCTCATTCTGTCCATGACTCTTAGGTTTTTGTTATAGGTGAATGTTTCTTGCCAGGTTGGTGGTAACTCATAACTGGTATTTGTCGAGCCGTTAGATCATGGGTATTCAATCAGTTCCTAAATCCAACTGTGAGACTATACATCACATAAACTGAAGAACTCTTTCCCCCTCTTATCTGTCATTTGAAATTTGAAGCTTTCAAGTTCTCCTTTCTCATTCTCTCCATCAAATCCATGACCTTTTGTTGCTGTTTCCTGCTATCAATGTCATTTTAGCTTACCCAGCATGAGGTTTGGATTTTGCTCATCAAAAGCCCGCTTCATATACATCTCGAACTTTCTCTTTCGATTAAAATGGTGAGTTTTATTTCTTTGATTTGTGGTTTTTAAATGTCTTCATTTTACAGTTTGTGTACAATTCATTTGCTTATAGTTGAAAGAATCTAGAATGTCAATTGAACATGCTTGCCTGTACATTTTCTTCTGTTTGGCCCGGTTTACCTGGTTGATTTGTCAATAGGCTCTAAAGTTTCTAATTGTCATTTCAAGTCCTTCATCAGTTTTTAAGTTCTATCATCCCACTAGTTAAGTCCCACTTGTCTATTGGAGTTTAGGTTTTAGATGTGGTGACCCAGGGTGCATATGACCTGCTGCATAGGAAATTATTAGTCCTAGCTTTTAGATATGGTCTGCCTTTAGCGATTTGACTGTTTCTTCTTCTTATGTAGATGGTAGCTTATAAATGCTGAGGTCATTGAATAGGAAGTGATGAAGAACCTGACTCTCCAACCTAAGGTGTGGAGCAAATGCGACCTATAGGTAAAGTGACCTTAAGGAGTGGCAAGGTCATTGGAGAATTCAGTGCTTATCTAGACCCCGTTGGGGGCTAGGAAGTTGCTACTAGTCAGCGGTCTCCAGATCGCTTGGTGTTTAGCCACCACATTTCAATCATCAACTTTGACGATCTCCAGAGCATAGTTTAGACATTCTAGCTCCCTAGGGAATGTTGCGTTATGGTGCCCTCTTCTAATGATGATGCTGTTGATCCTCGTCTAAGATTAATTGCCATTAGTTCCCAGCATCTCAGCGCTAGGCTTAAGTTCTTGGTGCACCCTTATATTATTGATTTACTAAACAAACTAAAACTTTGCCCATTCCAGCTTTCCCTGAACTCTTACTCCCAACTAACTTCCTTGGCTCTAATATATTTGAGGAATAATCTCCCACCACCATCTGTCAGGGTTCTTTATTACCTTTACAACATTAGGACCACACGCCCACTAGATGGGATCTATTACCTTTCAGCTTGGTAGACCAAGCATAAGAAAACTTTGCTATAAGGCGACGCTAAGGGCAAATCCAATGTGGGGAATTACAAAATCCATTGGCTCTATGTCTTTTGTCCATCTCTACGTTACCTTAACAATTTTGATTTTGTTCTTAATCCAGGTGAGTGAGCTAAGGACATGTGAGTTTGATGAGTCACTATGTTTGCTTCTTTGATTCTAACACTGTTTCATTTTGCAGATGGGGTTAGCAAGAAACTGACTATCAAGGCTAAGGAGTTTAGGGTGTTGGAACAGTTCGCTGCTTTGGATGACCTCAAGAACAATTTTAAATTTGACAAGGGGATCTTGTGCTTGTACAAGCTCGCTTCAGCTTTGAATATTAAGCTCATCAGATAGATTAGAGCTAGTCAGATTAAGGAGGTCTAACCCAGCTAACTTTGAAGAATTCGAGTGTATGATGAAGCTTATCCTCTGGAGGCCACCACTCGATCCTTCTGCATCTACCTCATTAACTTCTGATGTCAATGTAACCCCTGCTGCTGTAAGCCAACTTTCATCCTTGGCAATAACACCTCTGTAAGAGCTGGTTCCCACCTCACATCCTGAGGTGATCATTGTTATTGATGTTGTATCTCCCTCTGAGCCCCCCGCCAAAAAATAGAAGAAAGAAAAAGGGAAGAAAGTTGCAGTCGCCCAAAAGCTAGTGGCGCCCGAGGTTGAGGGTGAAAAGCAATCTACTGGACTTATACCAAAGACAAAGGAACACCTCAACTTCCTCTTGGATAACATTGACGTGATCCTGGGGCCTCACAACAGAACCAAAGCATTGGAGTTAGAGGACTTCTTGATTGAAGGATTGTTGAGTTATGCATCTTATCACGGTCTACTAGTAAGTAAAGTCCTTTTATCTTAGTTCTTCTATCCTTTTTTGTATTCTAACTTGTCTATTTGGTTCTTCAGAACTTGCTGACAATAATAAAACTGAAGAAGGCACTTTGAGCTCAAGATGAGGAGAGAGCCAAATTTGATGAGGACCTAGATGATGTGATCACTGAGGCATTGGAGTTAAGGAAGAAAGTTAGAAACGTCGAGGTCACTTAAAAGGAAGCCGTGGTTGCTCTAACTCGTGAAGTGGTGAATCGTGAGGCCGTCACATTAGACCTCAGTAGAGTTGTCAGCAAGCTAATAAAAATTTAGGGTGAATTGGATGTGACAATTTAGTGGGCTAAGGTGGTAGCACAACAAACTAAGGCTACTAAGAAGAAGCTTGCGGTGGCCAGGGAGGAAGTTACTTTTAGGAAGGAAGAGGTTACTAAGATCGAAGTACAGACCGTCACGTTAGTTGCAAAAGTAGTAGAGAGTGCAGAGTCTAAAACCAGCTCCTCTTTCTTCTATACTCTATAGGAGCAACACCTAAAGATGAATTTCTCCTTTTTTATGTAAGGATGCCCTTAAGGCTGTTAAAAGTTTTAAGAGGACTGCGAAGGCCATTTCTTCCAAGAAGGGTGTAGAGTTCACAGTTGAAGTTTGTCTTGCTGAGGGTGTTGTTCAAATAGAAAGCGGCTTGCAGGTCGTGGAAGCCACTGGTGATCAATTGACAGACAACCCATTTGCTCGACCTATCAACCCTTCATCCTAAAAAGGCTCAACTCCTGAGGATCCAACTTCTTAGGCCATAATTCTTTGTAATTTCAAATTTCATTTTTGAACTTTGTATCCAATCTTATACTTTGTATAAGTATACCTCATTGAAGGAGGTATTAAATGAACTTTTATGATATTCTTGCTTGTTTCGTCTCGGTTTCCATAATTGAGTGTTCCATGCACTACATATAATAGCTAGCATAATCATGATCATTAGTCAGGCTAGATAATGGATGGCTTATGCCTCAACTAGAATTTCATGATCAATATATAGCTCATTTCTTGTGTAAGACTTCATTGAGATTTTATTCATAAACTAATAAATACGAACATAAAAAATTTGAGGAAACACTTAAGCGCTTTTACTAATTTCTAAATAATTTTACAAGATTAGGATCTCATTGGTAATACAGGCGAAGATACTCAGCATTTTAAGCTCAAGGAAATTTTATTCCATCCATATTTGCCAGGTGATAAGTGCCATTGCCTATGACTTTTTGAATGAGGTACGAGCCCTCCCAATTCAAACCAAAGGTTCCCTCGTTGGCCTTGCGAGCTCCAGGGAGAATAAGTTATAGAACGAGATCACCAACTTTGTAGCTTCAAGCTCAAACCTTTCTATTTTAATACCTCGTGACCTGTTGTTGTAGTTTGTGACTCTGAGGCGAGCTTTTTCTCTTATTTCTTCTATAAGATCAAGGTTAGCCGCGAACAGTTGGTTGTTGTCATCTGGATTAAAAGTAATTCTTCATTACGATGCTACTTCAAGTTCTGTTGAGATCATTACCTTGAATCTATATACCATTGAGAAGGGAGTTTCTCCTGTAGTGCTTTAAACTATGGTTGAGTAAGCCTAGGGCACTTTCTACAGCTCATCCACCCATGCTCCATTCTTGGCCTTGAACTTTATCTTCAAGATTTGTTTGATGATCTTATTGATGGCTTTGAATTGTCCATTGGCTTGTGGATAGTCTACAGCTGAGAAGCTTTTTGAGATCCTAAGATCATCGTAGAACTTAATGAACTACTCGCTATTGAATTGGATCTTATTGTTAGTCATGAACTGCTGGGCGACTCCAAATCTGCAAATAATGTTATTCCATACAAACTTCTTAATCTTAGTATAAGAGATCTTTGTGAGCTCTTTTGCCTTTGCTCACTTGGTGAAATAATCCACAACCACCACTGCATGTTTGTAATTTTCGTGGGCTATAGGGAATGGTCCAATCAAATTCATGCCCTAGATCATAAAGGGCCAAGAACTAACCACCTATTGTAGGTAGGTTGGTAGGGCTTGTAGGATCTTCATGAATCTCTGGCATTTGTCTCATCTTTTGATGAGATCAATCACGTCCTATTTCATTGTGAGCCAATAAAATCCCTCCCAAAGAGCTTTTTGAGCTAAAGATAGCCCCCAACATGATTTTCATAATGGCGGCATGGATTTCCTTTAGGATGGTGACATAATCATGGCCATCAATGCATCTTAGAAGTGGAGTTGAGAATCCTTTTTGTACAACATATCATCATAGATGCAATATCTTGCTGCCTGAGCTTGCAATCTCCATGCCTCGAGCTTATTTTCTGGCAGCCTATCATGCTACAAGTAATCAATGATTGGGCCTATCCATGAGTCCTGAGCTATGGAAATTGTGATCACAGCATCCTTCTATTCTATGTTTGGGGACGAGAGGAATTCCACTGGGATTGCCCCCAGGATGTTAGCATCCTTTGTTGTAGCTAGGTGAGGTAGGGCATTAACATATGTATTCTAAGCTCACAGTATCTAATTGACTTGAAAGTGCTAAAATGAGCTTAGTAACTCCTAGACTTTCTATAACTAGATGGTCATTCTCGATCCTCTAGTTTGGTATTCTCCCCATACATGGCAAACAACGAGCTATAAATCACTAAAAACCTTTAATCTTTCAACTCGTATTTCCTTTGCTAGTTGCAGCTTGACCAATAATGCTTCATATTGAGTTTCATTGTCAGTGCTTGGAAATCAAATCTCAATGCTTCATACTAATGAGAAGTACTCCTACCCTGGCCTTTTGTTCCCTTGATAATCGATTAACATATAGTTCCTAACATGGAGCTTCTAAAGTCTCTACTTCTTCTTCTATAGGCTCGCTGAATTCTATGATAAAGTCTGCCAGAGCTTGCCCTTTGATCGCTAGTCCGGGTTTATACTCAATGTTAAATTAAGCTAGCTTAGTTGACCATTTGAGTCGATGACTTGAGACATTCATCTTTTGTAAGACTTGTCTAAGTGGAAACTGTATGAGCACTTTTATGCTGTGAGCTTGGCAGTAGAGTCGTAGCTTCCTTGATGTAATTACCAAGTAGTAGGAGAGTTTTTCCATTGGTGAGTACCTTATCTCAGCATCTAGTAACCTTTTACTCACATAATAAATGGGGAACTAATCTCCATCTTCTTCTTACATCAAAGCCGCACTAAGAGCGTACTTGGATACCCCTAAATAAATGACTAGATTCTTACCCTCTTTTGGTTTGGACAAAAAAGAAGCTTGTCCGAGGTATTATTTGAGCTGCTAGAAGGTAACTTCACATTGCTGCGCCCATTCAAACTTCCTTGCCTTTTTTAGGACATCGAAGAAAAGAACACACTTATCTGTTGCCTTAGAGATGAACCTGCTAAGCACCATGACCTGGCCGTTTAAGCTTTGCATGTCCTTGACCCTAGTAGGGGATCTCATGTCAATGAGAGCTTTGATCTTCTCAAGATTGGCTTCAATTCCCCTACTATTTACCATGAATCTAAGAAATTTTCCCGAAGCAACTTCGAACGTACATTTATGTGGATTTAGCTTCATTCGATACTTCTTTAGGATTTGGAACATCTCCCCAGATCTTGAACATGATTGGCGACCTACTCGGACTTTACCAGCATGTTATCCACATATGCCTCTATCATTTTTCTAATCTGATCTTTGAGCATCATATTCACTAATCTTTGATAGGTTGCCCCTATATTTTTCAATTTGAAGGGCATCACTTCGTAATAATACAACCTGCAATTAGTGATAAATGAGGTGTGTTTCTCATCTTGAGCATCCATGGGGATCTAGTTGTATCCTAAGTAGGCATCCATGAAGCTGAGGAGTTGGTGTCCTACCATTGCATCCATAAGTTGATTGATTCACGGTAAAGGGAAGCTATACTTTGGACATGCCTTATTGAAATCGATGAAGTCAATACAGGTTCTCCACTTCCTATTCTTTTTCTTGACCAACACGAGATTGGCTACCCAAGTCAGCTAATAAGCTTCCCAGATAAACTTGTTAGCCAAAAGTTTATCCACTTCTTCTTTTAAAATTGTATATCATGCAGCAGTCATTAGCCTTCACTTCTGGCAAACTAGCTTATAGCGAGGATCAATGTTCAACTTGTGCGACATGACCTTCAGGTCAATTTCAGCCATGTCTTCATGATTCCAGACGAAGATGTCAAGGTTTACTTTAAGAAAATTAATTAGTTCCACCTTTATGTTTGGGGACAAATTCCTTCCTAGTTTGAGGCATCTTTTAGTGTCTACCTCACTGACTTGAATGTCTTAAAGTTTTTCTATTAGGCTGATCATCTTTTCAAAATCTACTTCATGAGTGTCCAGGTTGTGGCTGACCCCAATAGAGCTCATAGGTCATGATTTTCCTCTAAAAATCACATCAATCTTCTTTCCTCTTACCCCCATTTCAACTGCATTTTTAGATCAATGTTGGGCCACTTGTTGTTCTCCTCATACACATCTAACTTCATAGAGGGTTAGGAATTTGATGGTGAGTGTTCTGGGCAATATGGCCATATCTAAGTCATTCATCACTAATCACCCTAATACCACATTATACATTGAGGGAGAATCGATGATAAAAAAAATCAGCTAAGGCAGTGGCTTAGCAACCTAAGTCCTTGAAGGTAATTGGAAGTTTGATTTGCCCTGTCGGTACTATCACATCTCTTATGAAGCCAAAAAGAGGTTCTAGGGAAGGTTTAAGCTGGTTAAAGTTTATGCCCATTTGGTCAAAATGTTGCTTGTACATCACGTTTATTGAGCTACCTATGTCAATCATGATTCTTTTACAAATTCTAGCTCGAATGACCAGTGCGTCATTGTATGGAGAATGTATTCCTCGAACATCTTCACTAGTAAAGGTGATGCAATTAGAGCTCATCTTGGCCTTTTTTGCTGGTCCTTCAACTTCATCATACTTCATAAGTAGGACATGTTTTGCCTCATGCACATGCTACTCGTGTGACCTTTTTGAGGTTCCAACAATGTGAAGTCCACCATGGATGGTGAATATGGTCTTCACCAAGGGTGCCCTCCTTATGTTCGAGAGTCTGTTGACACTGATATTGTGCTGGTTATTGGGGCCATGGAGGTCACCGTACAGAAGGTCATACTATATAGTTCCTCAAGCGAGCTTTCTTAATGAAATCCTCAATGGCATTTTTAAGCACCTGGTATTTCAAAGTATTGTGCTCGATCTTATTGTAATAGGCATGAAACTTATTCTCGTTCCTACGCTCAAGAGGAGCCCTTATGGGCCTAGGCTTCCTAATGTCCTCCTTACCCTTCTATGTTGCAAAGATCATGTCTGAAGTATTAGACAGGACACTGTAGCTATCATAGCAACCTTGGCGTAGAGGTCGCTCACCCCTAGCCTTTTTTGCAGCCTAGGCATTAGAGCCATCCTTTTGACTTTCTCTGTTATTCCCGCCATTACCTCTCTTCTTGCCCCATCTGGTGCCACTCGCCTCATTCTTCTGGTTGGGCTTCTTTAGGCCAAAAGTCTCCTCCCACTTAATTTTCTTGGTAGCTTGCTCATAAAATTCACTCAAGTCCCTCATTGGAGACTTGTATATAGTCTCGTAAAGCTTCCCATCCTTCCGAAGTCCAGTCGAGATCACCATGAGGATGCTTTTCTCTTAAGGCCTTTCTATACTGCTGGCCTTGTGCCTGAATCAAGTGATGTAGCTTTTCGGTGATTCATCTCTCCACTAAAAGACTACTGCAAGGTGACACGATGGTGCAAGCTACCTCCTTAGTGCCTTGTATTGGTTAAGGAATCTCCTTTGGCATTCTTCCTAACTATCAATGCTATGAGTTATCAGACTCCTAAGCTACATTTGAGTATTTCTCCAAGGGTGGCAGGGAAAACGTGACACTTTACCAATGGGTTGGTGGTCTGAAGATCCATTTGAACATTGAATGCATCCAAGTGGTTATACAAGTCACTATCCCCATTGTATTACAAGATGTTCAGGACCTTAAACTTATGAGGAAGAGGCTCTATCTCAATCTCCTTGGTGAATGGTATCCTCTCCTTATATTAGTCTTGTCTGTCTTGAGTTGAAGGGCGCTTCTCCAACTGTTGTACCCTTTGAAGTAACTCTTCAATCATCAGGTCTTGTGTTTCAGACTGACAGCTGGTGGTTCGATAACTTCTGTCACCTCTCTAGTCATGGGAATGGTGATTTGAGGTTTTAAGCCTTCTGTTGTGCCCATGACTCAGTGAGTAGTGATCTGATCTACGTCCATGATTGGTCCCATTTGAGCTTCCTTCTCAACACGATCACACCACTAATCATTTCCTTCATTATCTTTGTGAGCTTGATGGACCTCTGACCTTAGTTATGAAATGGACAAGTGAATTGAACCAGGTCACTGACACTCTACCCTGATAGGGCTCTCCTACTGAGCTCTTGGCTGCTAGAATTCTCGTCTGGACGTAACGACCTTGATTTGTCTTTGTGCACCCTGGGCCTATGCCTGCACTAGTGCCCTCACCACGTCGGCCAACTCCTTCACAGTGTTTTCAAGTGTTGCCTGACTCTGGTGCCATGCTTATGCTCCATCAATCCCAAAAGCAGCAGGCTGGTGAGTGCTTGCCACAGGGAGGATTGAGCCTCCAACTGGTAACATTTTCCATTGTTGTTGGGCGTGACCTTCAAGCTAGCCAGTGGAAGCGTCAATGCTCCGGTGGTTCTTCCTCTTGCCATTGCAATTATACAAAAAATAACAGAGAGACTGTGTGTGTGTGTGTAGTTAGGGCTCTCCTTCTAGCACCAAAATGTTCACGGCAAAATTCAGTCAACAGGAAAAGTTCAGCAAATCCCCAAACTATAGATTGAAAGTGTGAATATGGAAGGAAGAGATTGAAAGGGAAGAAGAACAAAGGACACTACAAGCTTTTTATCATGGTTTGACTAAAGTCGGTGTGACCCCTACGTCCACGATAATTATATTTACTATTATGTGAATGTTCTCTATAATGTTTAACAGAGTTGCAATACAAGAATTCTCTCACTATTTTGATAAAGTTTCTGTATATATTTTTTCCTCTCCTTTTACAATGAGTCTCCCTCTATTTATAGAGACAGGAGGGGTTACAAATCTGCCTTTTCTACCATATTGGGGAATAAATGCTAGGCAATTCACTGTTAGTTTTGGGGGCTGATCTGTCGGTTAGGAGTATATGCCTTCGACTAGACTTTGATGTTCTATTCCTAATGCTTGAGATCACTTGTTTGGCTAGTTGGGCTTGCATTGGGTGATCCGTTGGCCATGCAAGTTAGTCTTATTCTTAGGTTTGACCAAAATGAGCTTTCTGGAAGATGGCTGGGGTGGCATGCGTCAACCAACGAGCTAGAGCTCATCCTTAGCGAGTTAGGGCTTCTACTTTGGTTTTGTCTTACGTCCTGAGCTCGTGACTGGCAATCTAATGTCTCTGTTGAGTGACCTTAATTTTTGGATGATCTGAACCTCTTCTGGTTAGACTTGTCTCTTGTTAAGCTTTTATCAACCCATTTTACATTACTCCAAAAATACTCACAACAAAATTCTAGTTGCAGATTGGTGGAAATTTTTGCAACAACTGGGTCAACCAATCATTTCTCATTCCTTTAGAAAAAGAAAGCTAGTTGCTAATTATCTTGCAAACTTTCCTATTTTGTCAAACAATGATCTATATATTCCAGAGCATTTTTCTTTAAAAGCCCTCCTCAAATTGTTTTTTGACTCTTGTAAGGCCTCTATGCTCAGACAAATTTTTTCTTAGTAATTTTAATTTTTCAATTTACCATATATATATATATATATATATATATTGGCAGAAGACAAAAATGAAAGGGAAAAAAATCAAACATGGAGTAACTCTTGATGCACTGTGAGCGCCACGTGTCCTCTGAAAGAGCCTGAGAGGAGTGTCAGTAGCATCGTCTTCAAATATGTGCTTAGCAATTCTAAGTGCTATGATATTCAATTTTTTATGAGTTATATTCATATTTTAATTAACCCATAAGATTATGTTTCTCACGTCATGATTATTTTTGAATTCCCACCAAAATTCAACAATAATAAGATCCTGTTTAAAGTTTTTTCATGCCACATGGAGAATTAAGAGCAAACTTTTTTGTCACCGTCGAGTAGAGATGTACTTAGAATATTTAACTTGAGAAAATCAAATAATTAAATTTTATAAAAACTATATAATTTTTTAAATGATTGAAAATTATTATATATAAAAATAAAAATATTAATTTTTTTTAATATTATAAAAATCGTGATTCTCACCCAACCCATATTTTATTATGCAGTGAATATTATTCACTCATCATCAAAGAGAGGGTGAAAATATTTAATTTTCTTTCTATTTTTTTTATTTTAATTTAAATCATAGATAAAATTTTTAAATTTTTTAATCTTTTTTTAATTTAAAATACTTTTTATTTTATCTATATTAAATAATTTATATATAAATAAACAATAATATTTATATAAAATAAAATACTTATCAACACATAATTAATGATATCTATTTTTGATTTAATAGAAAATGTCCATCTAAAATTTCTCATTCTTTAAATTTTTATGTTATTTTTAAATATTAAATACTAAATTTAATATTTCATAATTTTTCTTTTTAAAATTTTTATCACTTTTAAATACTTATCACAATTTTAATTAAAAATATTTCTTCAAATTTATAAAATAATATTTTTGAAATATATATTTTTTTAAGATAATATATTAGTTATGATAATGTACAAACTATTATTAATTAAATAATTAAATCTTCTTGCATAAAGTCGTTACTTTAAAATTTTAAACAAAATCCTGTTAATATTATGAAAGTCGCAAGACTTATCCTTACTCAAATCTCATTATATAGCAAGTGTCTTCTATTTGCAATAAGAGAAAGAGTGCGAACTTTTACTTTTCTTTTTATTTCTTTTTCTTTTTTCTTCTAATTCATGTCATGGATAAAATCTTTGATTTTTTTTATTTTATTTTAATTCAAAATATTTTCTCTTTTATCTGTATTAAATAATTTTTATATAAGTAAATAATTATATTTAAATAGAAATAAAACATTTATCAACACATGATTAGTAATATCTAATTTTGATTTGGTAAATAATGTTTGTCTAAAAATTTTTATTTTTTAAATTTTCATATTATTTTTAAATATCTAATATTAAATTTGATATCTCATAATTTTCCTTTTTGAAATTTTTATCGAGTACTTATTATAATTTCAATTTAAAATATTTCTTAGACTTCATAAAAATATTTCTAAAATGTATATTTTTGTAAGATAATATATTAGTTATAATAATGTATAAAATCTTATTAAATAATTAAATTTTCTAGCATAAAATAGATAATTTAAATTTTTAAACAAAATCTTTCTAATATTATAAAAGTTATGACACATTCCCTCACTCAAATCTCATTATATAATGAGTATCTTTCACTCGTTACAAGAGGGATGGTAAAAACTTTTAATTTTCTTTTTATTTCTTTTTCTTTTTCTTTTTCTTTTCAATTCAAATCATAGATAAAAATTTTATATTTTTAAAATTTTCTTCAAATTTGAAATATCTTTTCTTTTATTCATATTAAATAATTTATATATACATAAATAATTATATTTATATATAAATAAAATACTTATTAACATGTTGTTATATATGAAAATCGGTTTGTATCGAATGGACATGTGAAAAGTCTAAAGAGCGACATAGGATCAATTCGAACGATCCCCGAATCACTATATTCTTCTGCCTGCGTCGCGAGGTGATGTCTTCGACTCATTCTCGTACCCTGCCCGAGCGAATTTGACATTCCCATCCAGAACAATGTGCGCAACCCTGGATTGAGCGATCCAGCCAATAGAGTGCAACAAGCGACCCATACTCACCAGATAGAAGACTTAGTCATGCTCTGCCCCAACAGTCAAATGGGGCTCACCTGTAAAAGACAATCTGCAATAGCAGAAATAAGAGATTTAGTCTGTATTTTCTATCATGTATATTAAGTGTTGATGTGACATATTTACTGCACATGAAATTATCATTGTAACCTCTTCTCCTCTATAAATAAGAGGAAGGAGTCTCCAACAAAAAAGAGCTGATACGTATGCTGAAACTCTGTTAAAACAGAAACCAAATACTATAACTTTGTAGAAACATCATCACAATAACACGTTACCATGGACGTAGGGTCCAGTGATACCTGGATTTGGCCAAACCACATTAAACCTTGTGTCTTCCTTTTGCTCTTCCCTTCTTCTCTGTTTATTTCACTATTTTATTATGCTTGAACTAGACAAAGGTTAGAGATCCCAAAGAATCCTCCCTATTGACTGGAGTTTGGATCATTACCAAAATCTGACGTCAACATTTTGGCACCGTCTGTGGGGATCTCACCTGATTCTGGTTCATTTCTTGCTGCAATGGCCAAAGGAAGAGCAACCAAAGTTTTGAATGCGCAACCTAGTCTTCCAGAGGGTCATGTCTCAACAACGGATTCTTCCACAGCTCCAGTCATCGGCACAACTGCTGGTATCCTTCTAACCAGCTTTGTTTCGCCGGCCACCACTGTCAATGGTACTGACGGAGTGCAATCTTGGCTTCAACACTAGGGAAAGCTCGAACACATGATAGGAGAACTGACTAAAGTAGTCACGTTGTTAGCACAAGGTGTGCAGAGACAAGCCAAAGCCTCAACGCTCGAGAATGTTCTCCAACAGCAGCACACTCAACATCTGGACGACCCAAACCAAGGTAACTCTCCAACTCATTCCTTGCGAGAGCAGACCTCAGGTCGCAACCCTCACGACAATAGGGATCAAAGGATCCAGTAATCGTCCATTCAGCACTCTGGGGCATGAGACCCGTTAGTTGGAGAACTATTTTAGAAGATAACCCTATTGGAGGAATGTCTCCAAACCTCAGGTGATTGAGCCGTTATAAGGAATAGTCACCACTCTCCGAGGAGATCAAAACTCGAACTCTCCCTCTCAAGCTCAAGGTCCCTACAATCCCATTGTATAATGGGGATTCCGACCCTTATGATCATCTGGGTGCATTCAATGTTTAGATGGACTTGCAAATAGCTAACCCATTGGTCAAGTGTTGAGTGTTTCTGGCCACATTGGGAGGTATGCCTCAAACTTGGTTCAGAAGCCTCCCACCTCGCTCAATTGGCAGTTGGGAAGACTGCCAATAGAAATTCATCAGCCAATATTGAGCGCTGAAGAAACAACTTGTGCCCTCCTGCCACCTCGCTATGGTTTTTCAGCATAAGCATGAGTCACTTGAGGACTATATCGCCAGATTCAGGCTTGAATCAAATTCAATAGAGAATCCATATGAAGAAACCATGCTAGCCACCATCTCTACGGGATTTCGCAAAGATAGAAAGTTCTATAAAAGTCTATACAAGTCCCTGGTCAAGGACCTCACCGAGTTCTTTAAGCGAGCTACTAAGCAGATTAAGTGGGAAGAGACCTTCAGCTCGAAAAGGTCTGACAAGAAGGATGAAAAGGCCAGCTCCTCTTACAGTAAAAGAGGAGTGATACAGAATAGGGCGATCACTCCACTGAGTGGATAGGGAAGAAGTCCAAGAGGCCTAAGAATGAGTGACCTCAACATTCAGACCGTCATGAGTAGTTTAATATCCTGTCTGATTCCCAAGATAGGATTTTCATGACAGAGAGGGATAGGGAAGACTTTGGGGTACCCATGCCCTCTAGGATCCCTTATAGATGGAGGAACCATGAAGAATTC
The DNA here is from genome assembly GCA_026873985.1 of Saraca asoca. NCBI lineage: Eukaryota > Viridiplantae > Streptophyta > Magnoliopsida > Fabales > Fabaceae > Saraca > Saraca asoca. The sequence continues at coordinate 8,477 of JANHAO010000879.1, read as the reverse complement.
TGCGCCTACCACAATGAGGCCAGTCATGGTACCTCAAATTATCGAGCTCTTAGGGAGGTGATTGAGGACCTGATCAGAAGGAGAAGATTAAGGGAGTACGTGGTGTAGCCTGCAAAGTAGCAACCTCAACTTTCTCAACGTAATATTGGCCAAGAGTCGGGGGGCTCGGTCCAAATTATACATTGACAATGTGTTGTAGACTTCAAAAGGAATGTAAATATTTTTCCTTTACTTTATTGGAAATTGAAAGCTAATTGGCTTGATGTTGTCATTTTTCTCTCCTTGCTTTGCATTTTGCTTCTGAGAATTGATGATATCCGTAGCTTGCATGCAGTCAACTCCCCTAAAGCTTCTTAGGCAACCTTATGCCAACCACAGCCTCCGGTCTGGTTGAAGGCCCCCAGAGCTCATTCCAGAGAATAATTGATGAACATTTAATCAGTTGAGCTGTGGACTTGTTGAGGCGTGGAGACGCTCAAAATAAACTCACTAAACCAGCGCAGCTAAGTGCTCCCTAAGGCATGGAGACTTTCAAAATAAACTCACTTAATTAGTGCAGATGAGTGCTCGTTGAGGCGTGGTGACACTCAAAATAAACTCACTTAACCAGCGCAGCTGAGTGCTTGTTGAGGTGTGAAGACGCTCAAAATAAACTTACTAAACTAACACAGCTGAGTGCTCACTGAGATGTGGAGACACTCAGAATAAACTCACTAAACCAGTGCAGCTGAGTGCTTACTGAGGCATGGAGACACTCAAAATAAACTTACTTTGCCAGTGCAGTTGAGTGCTCACTGAGGCATGGAGATGCTTAAAATAAACTTACTAAACCAGCTGTGCTTATTGAGGCATGGAGACGCTTAAAATAAACTCACTAAACCAGCGCAGCTGTGTGCTCGCTGAAGCGTGGAGACGCTCAAAATAAACACGTCTTACCAGCATGGCTATGTGCTCACTAAGGCACGAAGGCATCCTTAAACACTCAACACTAGCATGACTTCATGATCACTAAAGCATAAGGAATTGACAAATTGATTATTTGCCTAAGGCAATAGAATCGTTTTACTTCACAGCTCGCATGCAACCTACTGTTCACAGCTTTCATGTGAACTTATCTTATTATTTTATGATTCCCATACTAACTTGTCTATTTATTTAGCCACAGGATCGGCCCCAGCATGAGATCGCTCTAACTCACAACTCATACTATTTGCTGATTATGCACAGGTCGCACAGATTGGTCAAACCAAAATACTTACATGATAAGCGAGAATAACAAACAGAAATTGTAAAGAGAAATTTTATTCATCAAAAGACCTTAATGAGGCGGATGTACATTAGAAAGCTCTGAATACAAGCTAATCAAAATACTAAAGGGAAAACCTATGACTATGAAGAAGAACTAGCCAAGAAGGGCCAAACCCTTATTAGAGCCCCCGAACTATTCCAAGTGCCCGAAAATTCTCTTACCGAAGCTTTCTCAAACGATGGACTCCTTTTCAATGACCCTCACCGATGAAGAGGGAAAGATCATTACTACTCCTGATTTCGCCGGCCTTCAGCTCCTCATCTGATTCGTGAAGGAATCTAATCAGGAAGCATCGAGAGCTTGGCCTGCCGAACAATTACCTCACGACAGGGCTAAGAGGATGCAATTTGATATCCATATAAGATCTCTCCGTGTTAGTAGAGAAGCCGAGTCTTCCAAACTCTCTATACAGTCAGCCATACATGCCTCAATAGAAAGCCAAAGCACCAGAAACGATGATGTTTGTCAGGAAACTCCACAGTTTTCTCAGTGTGGTGATAGAAGGGATACCCTTTCCCTTATATAAAGCCAGGGCCGGCTTCACCGAAGAATCCAGATTTATTCCTCCTAATCGTCACCATTTATGGCCTCGGAAAAGGCAAAGTTTGACTCAGCAATAACTACCGGACACATGCCATGGGGAAAATCGATTTATACCATATGGACATGCAAGAAGTCTAAAGAGTGACATAGGACTGGCTTGAACGGTCCCTAAATCGCTATGTTCTTCAGCCTGCACCGTGAGGCAACATCTCTGACTCGTATTCACACCCTACCTGAGTGAGTTTGACATTCCCATCCAAAACAATGGGCACAACCTCGGATAGAGCAATCTGGCCAACAGAGTGCAACAAGTAACCCATACTCACTAGACAGAAGACTTAGTCATTCTCTGCCCCAATGGTCAAATGGGACTCACCTGTAAAAGACAATCTGCAGTACTTGAAAGAAGAGATTTAGTCTGTATTTTTTGTCCTATACATTAAATGTTGATGTAACATATTTATTGCACATGAAATTACCATTATAACCTCCTCTTCTCTATAAATAAGAGGAAGGAATCTCTAACAAAAAGGAGCTGATATGTATGCTGAAACTCTGCTAAAACAGAGATCAAATACTATAACTTTGTAGAAACACCATCATAATAACAAGCTACTGTGGACATAAGGTCCAGTGATACCCAGATTTAGCCAAACCACATTAAACCTTATGTCTTCCTTTTACTCTTCCCTTCTTCTCTGTTTATTTCACCATTTTACTATGCTTGAACTGGACAAAGGTCAGAGATCCCGAAGAATTCTCCCCGTTGGCCGGAGTTTGGATCATTATCAAAATCTGACGTCAATACACGTGACTAATAATATCTAATCTTGATTTGGTAGATAATATCTATCTAAAATTCTCATTCATTATTTTTAAATATCAAATACTAAAATTGATATTTTATAGTTTTTCTTTTTGAATTTTTTATTACTTTTAAGTACTTGTCATAATTTTAATTTAAAATATTTCTTAAATTTCAAAAGAAAATATTTTTGAAATGTATATTTTTTTTAAAGATAATATATTAGTTGTAATAATGCATGAACTCTTATTAATTAAATAATTAAATCTTTTAGTAAAAAGTAGTTAATTTAAATTTTCAAACAAAATCTTCTTAATATTAAAAATATTGTGACATTTACTTTCACTCAAATAGCAAGTATCTTTTACTCGCTACTAGATGGAGAGTGAAAACTTTTAACATTCTTTTTATTTCTTGCTCTTTTTCATCCAAATTTAAGTCATGAATAAAACTTTTGAATTTTTTAATCTTCTTATAATTTAAAATATCTTCTTTTTTATTTATATTAAATAATTTATATATAAGTAAATAATTATATTTATATAAAAATAAAATACTTATTGTTGTGGGTATTTTTGGAACCATACAAATAGGCTGATAAAAGCCCAGTGGATAAACCCAGTTGATAAAGGCCCAACTCAATCGGGATTAAGGTCACTGAAGTAAGTCATCATGTCGTCAAATGTGAGCTTAGATCACTGATCAACAAAGGTCAAAGTGGCAAGCTCAGGTCATTACGAATGAGGTCTAGCCCATAGGTCGAAGCACGCTCCCTGTGGTTAAACCCAAGAAGGGACCAACTTGCAAAAGTCAACTTGCAGATATCAACTTACAAACATCAACTTGCATGATTAATTAATTGCCTATTTTCATAGAAATTCATAAAGTAAAAGTTGATTATGGATTCTTTTTCTTTTTTGAACTACATTAAGATTATACATCTCAGCAACTATAAATAGAGGTTGAAATCATTGTACAAAAGGAGGAGATGAACAAATACTCTAAAAATATAGAAAGAGAGCGATAGAACCAGCAAGATACAAATACTCTACCGAAATAGATAAAGAAAATACAATAACCATAGACGTAAGTATTGTACTTGGCTGAACCATGCTAAAAACTTCTAGTGTCTCCCTATTCTTCCTCACTCTCCCTCCCTTTTTCTCTTTTTACATTATTGATTTGTAGTTTAGGGTTTTAAACTTGGGTTGACTAAATTCATATATCAATATTTTGGCACTAGAAAGAGGGCCTAAACTGCATTCTAGTTAATTTTCTATCCAATTGGGATATCTAGACAAAGAACTACCATAAGTTCAGACGCTCTAGTTGACCAACCAAAAGGTCATGTAGAATAATAGTGGGAATTAATTCTTCTTACAATAGGCACTTCCATCATCCCTGCTATAGGTATTGCCATCGATTTGCCCCTAACGGCCTACTGCCAGCCTATTGTTATTTTTCCTGGGACTGATGGAGTGCAGATGTGGCACCAGCATTAGGAGGTACTAGAGAACATAATGAGAGAATTGGCTGATGTGGTTAGGGTGCTGGCACAAGCACAAGCCTAGGGCATGTGAAACCAAGTTGAGGTCATTGCATCTAGAAGAGAGCTTCGACAACCACGATAAGGAGCTCAGAAGGAGAGACCAATCAGACAAGTGCATTAGCACGCTAATTCAGCTCACTCCTCCAACTTATGGACAAGATCGGAGGTCCACTGAGCATGTGAGGATCATGATAATCAGTGATGTAAGGGTTCACATCAAGTAAAAGGCTTAACTAGGACCAACCAGGGATATAGAACCTCAAATCGTTATTCCCACAACCAAGATGGTAAAAGAAGCTAGCGATCTTCCAGTTGACAATCCAAGACATAGGACCCGATGGTAAAAAAGCTATTTCAAAGGGTAAAGTAGTTAGAAGAACACCTTCAAACTTAGGACAGTCGAGATCACCATGAAGAGAAGACACCATTTACCCTAGAGATTGAGCCAAAGCCTCTCCATTGCAAAGTTAAAATCCTTACAACCCCATGATACAATGAGGATAGTGACGCATATGATCACCTTGACGTATTTAATGTGTAGATGGATCTTTAGATGACCAATCTTGTAGTCAAGTGTTGCATCTTCCTAGCCACTCTTGAAGATATACCTCAGACATGGCTTAGGAGTCTCTCAACTCACAGCATTAATAGTTGGAAAGAGTGCCATAGGAGATTTATCAACTAGTATAAAGTACTGAGAAGGTAGCTTGTACCATCCTATCACTTCACAACAACTTTTTAGTAGAAAAATGAATCACTAAAAGACAGCATCACCAGGTTTAGATGTGAAGTCAATAATGTAGATAATCCCTCAGATAAAAGTATCCTAACAGCAATCTCAATAGAACTTTGCAAAGAAGGTAAGTTGTATAAGAGCATATACAAGTCTTTAGTGAAGGACCTAGGTAAGTTTTATAAACGAGTCACCAAAGAAATTAGGTAGGAAGAAACCTTTGGCCCAAAGAAGTCTAACCAAAAGGACAAGGTGAATAGCTCCACCTAGAGTAAAAAGAGGAGTAATGCTAGAAATGACAAAAAGAGTCAGAATGATGGCTTCGATAATCAGGCCACAAAGAAGGCCAGAAATGAACGATCTTCCATGAGCTTGGAATGCTGAACGTCCGCACTCATATTTTCAATAAATTTTAGCTTGCCCCTCTAATCCTGTAATATTGTTTCCTTAAATTTTTATCTATGTTTACTAATTTCTAAATAAATTTTTAACAGAATATTATACCGAAAGTGAGCAATTGCCCTTCTAATCTGAAAGCAAGTGCTCGCTCATCTAATCAAGAAGAGGCATTCAACGTGACAAAGTCATGGCCTGCTAGCTGAGGCATATTCATATGACCTACTTAGGCACTTGACTCATGCTAACTAAGGCGCATTCATACAACCTATCTAGGCACTTAACTCGCACTAGCTGAGGTGCATCTGTGTGACCTACTGGGCATTCAACTTAATGAATATCTATTCAAGTCATGATTTGCTAACTGAGGTCCATTCGTGTTAACCTATATGTTAACGTTTATGACCTACTAGGCATTTAACTTGACTAATGTTTGTTAAATCATGTTTTGCTAGCTAAGGTATTATATGTAATCAACTGAGCATTCAACTATAGAAACTGAGAAGAATCAAGCAGAAATATTATAAAAAGTTCATTAAAAACCTCTTTCATTGAGGTAAATTTACATGAAAAAGTTTAAAAGTGAAACTCAAAATTACAAGATCATGGCCTACAAAGAAGGTTGACCTTTAGTAGTTGAGCTCTTGTGGGCTAGAAGGTTGACATATAGGGTAAGTAGGTCCATCTATCATTTGATCACCGGTGGCTTCTCCGATTTACGAGTTGCTCTCTCTTTGAATAATGCCCTGAGTAGGAGAAACTTCACTTACAAATTACGCACCCTTATTGGAAGAAGCTATTTTTATGGCTTCCTCAAAGCCTTTAATGGCCTCATGAACATCCCCACCAAAGAAGGAGAAGTCCATCTCTCGGTGCTCTTGCCACAAGGTATACAAGAAGCTCATGGTAGTATCTTCTTTTACTTTCGTGACTAGTGCAGTGGTCTTTGTCTTAGCTTAAGTAGTCTCTTCTTTTGCTAGAGCAAGCTTATCCATGGTTGCCTCATTCTTCTTCTTAGAAGCCTCAGATCGCTACACCATCATGTCCAACTTGGCCTTTGTTTTTAATAACTCAACAATTGCCTTATTGAGATCTGAGGTAAGACTGGACATGATGGCTTTATAGTTTACCACCTTATGAGATAGAGTATCCTTGGCTTCCTTCTTAGTGACCTCAGCGTTTCTCAACTAAGTCTCAAGTACTTGCATTTTGTTCCTCTGCTCTAACGCCTCAATGGTGGCAATAGCCAAGTTTCCGTTAAGCTTCTCCTTGTTCTATTGTAAGCCAAAAGCTCATCCCATAGCTTTATTGCACCCAGCACACTTTGAGAAATCAAATAGATAAGTTAGCTTACAAACAGGCAAAAGTATAAAAATGAAAGGACTTAACTTACCAGCAAGCCATGACAAACTATATAACCCATCAAGCCTTCCCCAGACATCTTTAACTCTAATGCCTTGATGTAAGACCCCAAGATCTGGTCCACATTCTCCTTGAAGAAGTCAAAGGATTCCTTTATCTTTGGGCCCAGGCCATTAGGTCACTCTTCAATCAAGAGCTTAGGTTCCACTTATTCTGAAGCGGTAACAACTTCCTTCCCCTTATCCACTCTTTACTTCTTGATAGAGGGCTTAGATGGGAATGGAAACTTGATTGCCTCAATCGCCTTGACTACCTCAGGCTGTGAGGTGGGAACCAATACCTGTGAGGTCACTACTGCCATGGCTCGATAAGAAGATTCACTTATAATAGCAGCTGGACCCAATGAGGTCGTGACAGTAAGGTCAATAGATTGAGTAGGGGCTGATGGCATACAAAGTTTCACCCTCATGATATCTTTGTACTTTTGAAAGTTTGTTAGGCCAATCTCCCTAATTTAATGAGCTCTGATGTTTTTAGTGAGCTCGATGTTTAAAGCTAGAGCAAGCTTGTGGAAATGTAGGAATCCTTGTCAAATTTGAGGTCATTTTTGAGATTATTCGCAGCTATAAATTGGCCCAACACCTCAAACTCCTTAGCCCCTAATATTAGTTTCTCCTTACCAACTCCTTCTACAAAATGAAACAAGATGTCAAACCAAGAATGAAATAAATATATGGATTTATGAAAGCTCACACATCTTCAGCTTGCTTACCAGGGGTAAGGACAAAACAAAAATTATGAAGATGATGCAGAGATGGGCAAGAAATATAAAATCAGTGGGTTTTTTAGTTCCCCGCATTTGACTTGCCCTTAGCATCACATTGTAGCAAAATTCTATTATACTTAGTCTGTCAAGCTGAAAGATAGTAAATCCCATCTTGCTGACCCGTGCCCTTAATGCTATAAAGATAGCAAAGAACCCTTGCTAAAAGAGGAGGAAGGTTATTCCTAAGGTAAATGAGGGTAAGGGAGGTAAGCTAGGAATAAGATTTTGAGGTAAGATGGAATAGGCAAAGCTTCAGTTTATTCAACAGTTTGACAATATAAGGATGGATTAGGAATCTAAGCCCAACAGTGAGGTGATGGGTGTTGACGACAACAAACCCTAGAAGAGGATAATATCACAACCCAATTCCTGGGCCCATGACCGGCGTAGAAGGTCATCATCAGGAACCCCTTTCCTTCAGGAAACCCCCTACAAGCCTTACCATGCAACCATGACAACATACCAATGCACAATTTCTCAAACCAATCAATATAAGTTTATTATCTCTACCAAAAATTCGGCAGAGTTTCCTCTGTTTTCTAGACACCCGGGCACATGGCCATATACAAAACAAAGGGCTACACGCCCAATCAACCTGTATAAACATATAACATATGTGCAGTGGCCCAGACTATACACAACAACTACCTATTGGGCATCCAGACAACATTTACAACACATGCATATGAAATCCTATCCAACTGTCATATCACATCACCATTATATACCTGTCAATCTCCGCAGAAGGTGCTCAAAGGAACGGAGGGAACTCAAAAGCTCATTTATCACTGAAAAACATGGAAACAACAGGAATGAGTTTCTAGGAAACTCAGTGAGTAAACAAATCTCATGATCACTCAAAAAACCCTATATAAAAATCATAATTGAAAATATAAGTATAAATATAATCAAATACGTGTGCTTACCCGCTTTGTAGTCATAATATCAATTTAC
>JANHAO010000878.1:0-36640 GCA_026873985.1 Saraca asoca | reverse complement strand
AAACCAGCCCCAATTGCATGAATAATTATAATAAGGAAATTTCATGTTATTTGCCAAGAATCATAGGTGAGGTGAAACCTCAATCTACTTTTATACTTGATCTTTCTTTCTCTTTGCTATTTCCATTTGATTTAGGCAATTCTAAACTGTAATCTTTTGGTAAGTTGAACAAAGATCCCTGTGGGATTCGACCCGTATTCGTCGGTCTTTACTACATCTACGCCGTGTGCTTACGGATTAAACATACACATCACTAGGTCAATAAGTTCTTAGACAAATTACTTAGTCTAAAGACCACCATTTTATAATAAATACTTAAATATGTTTGGTCACTGATTCTAATGAGGAAGCAGAATCAAATGCTGTTATTTTGAAAAGGGCTAACAATTTACATTTTGAGATGGAATAGTCCAAGATTGTTTCTTAATTCAAAATAGGCCTATGGGAAGTCAACCAAATCATATTGTTGGTCTACTTCCAACTATACTACCTCTAGTGGAAACTAAAATTGTTCTTCACATACAAGAAACTCAATTATTTTTTGCTTAAGATTTATCCAGGAACCTAATGAGAGGTTTTTGTTTGCAAGGGCTTACTAGGAGCATGCTAGATTAGAACATTGTCCTTTCTAATGTAAATGTTGCAAATAGTGTTGATGCTCAACCCTTAAACTTCCAAATTTAAACGAATGGTGATATTTCTAGCTAGAATGACAACATCTCCATCAATAATTTCATTTAATTTATCTTTTGGCATATTATCCTTAGACGGGGTTTTCTATGGTTGATAACATATTTTTTTAGGTACTTAGTTTTCATGGGGACTCCTTGTAGTGGACAAATACCTATGCTACTTGATATATCTGTGAAAAGGAAGCATGGCATCCCAAGCTCTAGTGGTAAAAGACAAGATGTTATTATTCAAGAGCTTTAGAAGGATGAATTTTTGTCAATCTTAAGTGGTAAACAATGTGTTATAGGGGTTCAAGTTAAAAGCATGATGACTACTCTTGAGGTGGATAGTTTATTAGAGGTGTTAATCACCAAATTGAAGAAATTTCATGTTAGTTTCAAGCAAGCTATACCTCAACATCCTTTTCAATCACCACAAATCTTTTAGCATGAAATTATCAAGGTTCCCATGACTTGATTTTTGGTGTATGTGATCAGAGTGGAAACTAACACCTTTTGGTTACCACTAGCCCTTTTAACTTAACTTGACTTAGTTGGATAAATTTTTCCTCTTTTAATCTATTAAAACGAACATACTTATTTTATATTCAATCACACTCATTAAGCTATAGATTGTGTATATATAATTTATGTCTAATCATTTTCTTATGCATTTTCACTTTACTTTTCCATAAATCCCCAATAGAATATCCTATCTTGATGTTAGAAGGATATGTTAGTGATCAAAGTCCTAACTGCACCCATGCACTCTATAGCTTTACAATTAAGATTGTGCACTTGACTCCAGTATCCATGATTATAATTGTGGTATGATTGTTCCTATAATGTTATAGTAAGAAGTGAGTATAACTTAAGTAGTCAATAAGCAAAACTACTAAAACTATTATGAGGCCACATGTGAAATACATACACACATGCCTCCATATATATATATATATATAGCATTTCACACATTATAAAGAACTATGATTTTATAAAAGTTACTAAAAGTTTGACAATCACTTTGTAGCTAAAATTACTTATCATAACAACCAGTACACATAATATAATCATAAGTTAATAACATATAGAACCATTAGCTATAGCAATACGATTCACATATGTATAAGTATTCATCATGGCTAGACACGTGCGTGCACACACACACACACACACACACACACACACACATTGAGGGTCCTAGATAAAATATGATAAAATGTGGATGTTACCCTTATTCCTTTACGGGAATTTATATATACCTTTGAATATTATGAATTCTTCTTTGAATTTAATAAGAATGTGATTTATTGCTTTGTATTAAGAAGTATAGTAGAAAATTAGGTAGAAAATGTGTAGAGCGTAGAATGACAATTGTGCAACAAGAATGTAAATATAGGAGTAGAAAAAAAAATAAAGATTTAGTGCACAAGATGTTTAAAGTGGTTTAACTTGAATTGAAATCACAATTTAAGTCTACTCCACTAAATAATCTTCAACCATATTATCACGTTTATTACAAAACCATCAGAATTAAAATAAGCTCCTAAAATGCTAGTTTTACACAAGAATTACAATAGGGATCTTGCTAACCTAGAAGATTTTCTCCTGGCTCTTCCAAACTTAAACAAAGTTCCTATTAATCTAGAAATCTTAACAGAAAAATCAAAATAAAGAAAATTAAGATGAGATAAGAAATATAGTACTAGAGTTTGAGATGAAAATCTCAAATATCTAATGTGAAATCTGCAGAGATTTGATTTGAAATTCTTTTGATTCAAAGATGTAATAAGCTAGAAACAAATCTTGTTTTTCTCTAATAGCTTTATGATTTTTGCACTTGAAGAAGAGAGAAAGATGTGTAATATATAGAAACTGAAAGGTGGTTAGAGGTCTTATAACTGTTGTAATCGAGTGCAACAAAATAACTAAATTTTAGTTTGTAAAGTCATGGATTAATTCAAAGCGGTTACAACTAATGAATTGATTTGTAAATTGAATCATAGCATTTTGAAATTGAGTCTTGAATCTATTACATAATTGATTTAGGACAAAATCCTAACCTTTGGTAAAAGAAAATTTTCAAAACTTTTCTTCATGAATTGATTGATGAATCAATTTGAGTACATTTTTCACAACTTCTTCAAGGAATCAGTTCTTGAATCGATTCAAGAAGTGTAAAATAGTTTTATAAAATTTGCACTTGTGAGAAAATCATTTAAAGACCTTGAAAAATATCTTTAAAATATCTTCAAGTGGAAAATGTTTGTACCTCACTATATCATTTAAAAAATTATTTAAATCAAATCTCATTTGAATTCTATTGACGATGAAATCTGGTTTCAAGCCAAACTCCAGTCAACAAGAAGGATTCCTATGGACTCAAATTGTTTCCAGTTGATAAAGATTGAGAATGAAGGAGGACAATAGAGGAAAAGTAGTGAGATTGTAGCATTTTTTAATGTGGTTCAGCCAAAGCCAGGCAACACTAGCCCCTACATCCACGATAATATTTTATTTATCTGAGAGAAATTTTACAAAGTTTTGGTATATCTATTTTGGCTTAGCTTATATTGGTCTCCCCCTTCTTATTTATAGAGGATGGGGAGGTTACAAATGTAATTACATAGTTTATATTTCTATTACATCAAAACAAATGTACAAGATAGCTTAAACTACTACAAGATGTCTTTTGCAGGTTGCTGGTTGACTTCTGATGTTTGCTTTCTATGGGTGGGCTTATGGTGCTACTTCTTGTCGGCTGGTCCCACGCATTGAGTTTAAGAGGTTGTTGCTTCGTTGTCAGTTGAGCAAGGTGCAATATTTGTGAGTTAGGATTCTTAGCCTTTACTGGCCTTTAGTCAGCAAGGATGATCTTCGCAAACTCACCTATGGCAATGCAAGCTCACTCTCAGTGAGCGACCAGCTGTGCAAGTCGGGTCTTGTCCGTTAGTGAGCCGGGACTTCTGTCTTGCTCAAACTTGGTTTGTTGTCGAGCCTTCATCAGCCTATTTCATAGAATTAGATACTACTTATAACATTAAGCCCCCAACTCTCAGCTCGCTTCACGGGCTGGGAGTTGAATAGTTTTACTGGCAAAGGGCCTTCCTTGTGCAGTCAAAGTCTTTGGTCAGCCTGTCGTTCATCTGACTTAGGCCATACCTTAGGTTATACGTGTCCCATTGTCACTGATGAGATTGCCTCATTTTCTTTAATGGCCTTTAATGAAAGTGGTTAGGAGTTCTTTTGGACTTTTTAGTAAGGCTTGGCTGGTCTATATAAGCGTAGGGAAGGGGTTCCTCTTCCCTCATTGAGTAAATTGATGAATATCTCAGACAAGCCTCCTATACTTCTGATAGAGAGCTTTTTTTGGAGAGATGTGCATGATTTGCTGCATAGGATGCCTTTTCGAGTGATTCTCCTTCTCTGATCATGAAAGAAGATCTTTTATAGATCTTGGATTATTTCTTCACGGTGATGCCATGGGGTTAAGCCTTTCTAGTTACTCTGGCTTGCTTTCTTTGAATCTTCTGTACTAGGTATAGAGCTAGAAAGGAGTTCTGAACCAAGGAGGGCAGCAAGGGAAAGAGCTAAAAAGTAAGTGTGCTTGTTTGCCCTTCTACTGATCGGGGCTTTTCTTTGGAGTGCCAATCTTTCTTCGAGAATGTGTAGTCATAGGCTTCTTCTGATTTGTATTTTGGATCTTGCTATGTAAAGTCACCTCGTGAGGCCTTTTAATGAATGAATTTCTCCTTGTGTTTCTTGTATGCTATGCTTCAAATGTTTTGCATATCACAAATAATAATATGAACTTCAACAAATCATAATAAAATGAAACATTTCGAGTGACCAATCGGTCATGCTGTCTAAATAATGAGTCCAAGCATTAGAGCGCCTTAAGCAATGATTAGTATATAGGTAGATCGCATGAGAGCTACGCTTAATAAAAAATTGCATGTGAGCTATGAATGATAGGTCGCATGAGAGCTGTGACTATTTGGTCACATGTGAGCTGTGAGCATTTGGTCATATACATGTGGTGCCTAAGAAAGTTGGTCACATGTGTGATTAATAAGAGGTCACATGCACATGGTGCCTAAGAAAGTTAGTTATGTGCATAGGGAAATGGTGTGCATATGGTGCCTGAGAAAGTTAGTCATATGCACAAATCAGAGATTGCATGCATATGATGCCTAAGAAAGTTAGTCGTATGCGTAAGGTCACACACGTGTTATGCCTAAGAAAGTTGGTCATGCGTGTGCTTAAAGTAACATGTATATGGTGTCTAAGAAAGTTGATCATATACATGATTCATGAAGTTGGGTGCACATGGTGCCTAAGAAAGTTGCTCATGTGCCCGTCAAGTATGAGATTGCATGCGTATGGTGCCTAAGAAAGTTGGTTATACGCATAGTGAGACCACATACACATGGTGCCTAAGAAAGTTGGTCATGTGCATGTTAGATAATTGCATGCATGTGGTGCCTAAGAAAGTTGGTCACATGCTTAATGAAGTCATGTGCATATGGTACCTAAGAAAGTTGGTCATATGCACAATGAAGTACTATGCATATGGTGCCTAAGAAAGTTGGTCGTATGCATGACAAGGTCATATGCACATTGTGCCTAAGAAAGTTAGTCATGTGCATAGCGATGTAGTGTGGATATGGTGCCTAAGAAAGTTGGTCATATGCACGCTTGATCGCATTAGGATAGTGCCGTGAAGTAGGTCATTTTAATGTGAGAAAGAATTGAATTTGAAACTCAAAAGGATACAATTGTATACTAAAATGGGGGAAGCTCGCATCTTGAGGGCAAACTTTTGAATTAACATTTGTTAGGGATTTGACCAGACTATATACATTAGAATTTGGGCTGCTTTTACATGCTTTATTACAAAGCTAAAATATGGTTCTTACTACGACGGACTACTCTTGTTCGTGATCTCACTAAGGCTGAGAGGGTTGTTGTCCTATGGGCTGTAGCATGTATTCTCTTAGACGGCCCCTCTTGATTAGATCTTCGATCACATCTTGGAGGGCTCAATAATCAGAAGTGTTGTGCTCGGCTTCGTTATGATAAGCACAAAACTTGTTCATGTTTCTATTCCCGTGAGGAGTCCTCAAAGGAGTGGGAATCCCAAAGTCTTCTCTACCATTTTCTATCACAAAAATCCTATCTAGAGTGTCCAATAGGATGCTATAATGATCGTGATAACCTGGAGGCTGAGGTTGCTCAATTCTGGTTTTTTCAAAAGTTAGTTATTGGGGTCGATCTTCTGACCCTCATTGTTTTTTTTCTTACTCTGCTCAGAGCTACTCACTTTGTCTCTCTGATTCTTTAAACCAAAGGTCTCTTACCATCTAATCTGGTTTGTAGCTTGATCATAGAATTCGCCCAGGTCTGCAACTGGGGATTTGTATATGCTTTTGTACAATTTGCCATCCTTACAAAGTCCTACCAAGATTGCTGTCAGGATGCTATTATCAGATGGGCTCTCAACATTGACGATCTCACACTTGAATCGGGTGATGTAATCTTTCAACGACTCATGCTTATGCTAAAAGATTGTAGTGAGATGACAAGGGGTGCCAGCTGCCTTTTCAGTGCCCTATATTGATTAAGGAATTTCTCCCAACACTCTTTTGAGCTACTAATACTGTGGGCTAGGAAGCTTTTAAACCACTTTTGAGGTGTATCTCCCAATGTGGCCAAGAAGATACGACATTTACTTAGGGGGTTACTTGTTCGGAGATCCATCTGGATATTGAACATATTCAGGTGGTCGCGTGGATCACTGTCCCTATTGTAGAGTGGAATAGAAGGGATTTTAAACTTATAGGGGAGGGGGCTCCATCTCAAATTCCTTAGAGAAAGGAGTTTGATCTAATAGGTGGCTTCGATCGTCTTAAGCTCGGGGGTGTGCCTCTAACTACTTCACCCTCTGAAGCAACTCTTCTACCAATAAAGTTAGTCCTCCAGATCACTAGTTAGAGGCTTGATGGTTCTTGTGAGGTCCCTTAAACAAAAAAAAAAAAGAAAATTAACTAAATGGTGGGTAAAAATTAAAAATGCGAAATTAAGGATGAATCTTTCCCTTATCTCATTGGAGACTTTTATATAATCTTTGTTTGTTTTTTAAATCAGTTATATTTTGGATGATAAACTGTGTGATTGATAATGCAATTTAGCAGAGATTAAAAATCAATGAAAATGACAATAAACAAAAATTAAAATAAGAATTAAAACATAGATTTTTAAAGTGGTTCAACTGAAATTGAAACCGCAATTCAAGTCTACTCCACTTGATCTTTCATCAACTGAAAGACCTCTTCAATTGATTAGAAAAACATTAAGATTACCAGGCTCCTAAAATGTCAGTTTTACAATAAACCACAAGAATTAATAGGCTTCTTGCTAACCTAGAAGAATTGGATACAGGCTCTTCTAAACCTAAGAGAAACACAAGATTTATAGGTACTTGCTAACATATACAAGATCTCTAAATCCTTAGAAATCTCAAAATAGAACAGAAATTAAAGGTGCAGAAAATATAATACCAGATTGTTTAAGATGTAAATCTTAAACAGACTAATGATAAGCTTGAATAGAAAATGATCCAGAAGCTTTATGATCAGTTTGAAGAATAACTTCAGAGAAGAGAGAAGAAGATGAAGAAGAGACTTCTGTAGAAAAATCTTTTTGAGCTCTAAGAGAAAATATTTTTCAACTTTGTGTAATCTGTAATGATCGTCATTGATTCCATAAGGAAAAACGTTTATATAGACAGAGCAATTAGATGGTAGTTAGGTGGTTGTAATTGTCATAATCGTTCTGTAACAAAAAAAAACTATTTGTTCGTTGATACATCGATGTTACATCGATTGGGGTCTGTTATTTAACTAATGCATCGGTGTGCAATCGATGTATAGTGTAATACTTTTCAACGTTACATCGATGTATGCATCGAAGTAGTAAAAAATCAAATATTTCAGTAAGTCAGTTTGAACTATATAAATCGATGTGACTTTGATTTAAATTTTCAAAAAGTTATATATATATATATTTTAGCTTCATTTATGTTTGAAAAATTCTTATGTAAATCGATGTGACTTTGATTTACTATGTAAAAAACTATTTTTACAAAAACATAATTTTCTTTCAAAAAATATTTTTCTCTTCTTCTTTCTTTTATTGATTTGATAGGATGTGGATCATCTACTATATGAGCTTATTTACAACATAATTGTAAAAATAATAAAGACTAATAAAGACAAATAATCTTCTTGCATTTGGATCAAGATCTTGTTTAACTTCATGTAACCTGAAATCAAATAGAAATCAGTAGCAACTCATAGCAAATGGTGAAACAAATATATTTCTATATCATCAAATATAAATGTCTAAAATTTGTTTTTCAACATTAAAATCAATGTATAGCTTGGAGTGTTTGAATCAATTTCAAAAATCACAAATTTTACTCTAAGGCTAACAGTTCTTATCTTCTTGATCGTTCAAGCGGTGACCAGAAGTGTCTCTTGATTAGCTCTATTCAAACTTACAGCTCGTTACTGCTGGTGAATGATCTCAAGTACAGTGGCCTTAGTCTGCCTTTACAAACCTTGAGCTTGCACTTGAGCCAACATTTGCAATGCCTCAGCCATTTTTCTTACTAAACCTTTTAGCGCTTCCTGGCATTCGTGCCACATTAGCACTCTATCAGTTTTGGGGACAGTAAAGGTAGATTGGCGACGAGCCAAGGGGAGTGAATCGTTGGTAGCCCCGATGGTAGAAAAACTTGCTGTATGACCCTCAAGCTGATTATTGGTGGCATCTGGCTTCTTGATGGCTTTTCCCTTGGCCATCACAGCTAAACAGAGAATGAATGAGAATACAAAAAAGAAACTAAAACTCATATAAGTCCCCACAGATGGTGCCAAAATATTGACGGTGGAATTTGGTTTTTGGCCAAACTCCAATCAACAAGAAGGATTCTTATGGACTTAAACTGTTTTTGGTTGATAAAGATTGAGAACGAATAGGAGAACAGAGGAAAAGCAATGAGAACACAGTGTTTTTTAACATGGTTTGGCCAAAGTCGGGTAGCATTGGCCCCTACGTCCATGATAGCATTTTATTTATTTAAAAGGAATTTTACATAGTTTCGGTATATTTGTTTCAGTTTAGCTTACAGTGGTCTCCCCCTCTTATTTATAAAGGATGAGGAGGTTACAAATGTAATTATGTAGTTTATATTTCTATTACATCAAAATAAACGTACAAGATAGCCTAAACTACTACAAGATGTCTTCTACAGATTGTCGGTTGACTTATAATGTTTGCTTTTTATAGGTGGGCCCGTGGTGCTGCTTCTTGTTGGCCAGTCCCACGTACTGAGTCTAAGAGGTTGATGCTTCATTAGTCAGCTAAGCAAGGTGCAATATTTGCGAGTTGGGATTCTTGGTCATTGTTGGCTTTCAGTCGACGAGGATAATCTTCATGAGCTCGCCTATGGCAATATGAGCTCACTCTCAGTGAGCTACCAACTGTGTGAGTCGAGTCTAGTCCCTTAGTGAGCCATGACTTCTGTCTTGCTTGGACTTGGTTTGTTGCTGAGCCTTCATTAGCCCATTTCATAGAACTGGATGCTACTTATAACAAATTCACTTATAAAAGATCCTATAAAAATAAAATAATTGCTTCTAATTTTGGGATATCTTGAATCATATACTTTGAACCTACAAAATAGATCAAGACACTAAAGTATATTGTCAGATAGTAATGCAAATGCTTTAGATTAAAATTATTTTTCAACATCAAAACTAAGGAAAAATGTATAGTTAGGATAACCTGGGCTAACACACACACACACACACACATATTAAGATTCTATATAGAGGATTACTTGGCCATCCAAATGCGATGTAATTCATCCTTATACTCCCTTTTCATCCTTATCTATCCTTCTTCCAACTTCATTCCTCCCATTCAAATTATTCCACCCTCCAAACAATCTTGGGTTGATAAGCCACATCATGGGCTAATAGATGTGATTTATCATTTCACAATTCTCATACCCGAAGGCCTTGTTTCCATGCCTAATGATGCAAACAAATTATATCCAAAGGTTATATGTGCACCATATACATATATTCTCATAATTCTATCTTATGGGCCTTTTCATAACAACTTGTTCTCGTACAGAGATAGAAGATTTCATCATCTCAGTTATTTTATAGGGGCTTTGCAGTTATATCCATAATAGTTCATTCTTATGCACACATCATTTCAATGTTTATCATCATCAACGTATATATCAAAATCATGGCCTAGCAGTTATATTCATATCCATTCAAGCATATATCATTTCAATATTTATCATTTTAACACTCTTAAGAATTGATATAGAAATAATAAGTGCAATAAATATTTATAAATATTCCAAGCTAACTTGTTCCTTGTATTCTCCTACGATTTCTAATATTTTTACAAAAATTTGAATTAGTAGTGTTAAGACAAAAATAGGTTAGCATATAAATAGAACCAATATGATTTTTGTAAAGCCCAAATACATACATACATATAGCTTAGAATGCAAACATGTATTTTAGATAAGTATTTGGAATAGTGTTGGGCTTAAAAGGAAAATAGGCTAGTAGGGAGTCCAACTACATACTCTAGAATATCACTTAGTATTGTATTGGAGTGCTTATTAGTATTAAAAAATGTAGAGTGGGCCCATATGGAAGGCCCAATTCGGCACCCCATAGGAGGGTGGCACTATGTGCCACTTTCTCTTAAACAAGGTGGCCCACTTCCACAATTGGACAAACTTATATGGATAAAGCTAATCCAAAAAGGGCTACTGCAAGTATAGTAAAAACCGTGATTGTCTAAAAAAGCCTAGGGACTAATGGATTAGCTTTTCTTTTATAGGTAGATAACTAGGCATGTGAGGTAACGATGAGGCCATGGGAATTTAACTCTTGAATTATATTACACTTAATTTAAATTAATAGGAAGAGGAATTTGATAACAAATTGACTAAGGTTTTCACCTAAAGTGGGGGATAAATGGGCTAAAGTAAGAAGACCCACTCATCTAGTCTAAAGGGGTAAAATGCTAGAGCATAAAAAAGGAAGATGACATGTAATAATCCATCAATAGAAATAAGATAAGGCAACAACATGACCAATGCATGTTGTTACTATGAGCTAGAAAGGGCATAGGGGTATGAATGATAGCCTCTTAAACCTATAAAATCCTAAGACCTACTGATAGAACTTCCTTCCTCTTATTGCTAAATACACTTTCACACTCTTTCTTTTTCTCCTTCATGGTCGAACTACCTTATAAAAGAAAGAAGGAAGCTTTTGCTTCCTCTTTTGACCGTACACCACCATCACCACACAAGAAAATCCATCCTTTCATAGTAAGTAGTCCCTTCATCTTCTCCTATACTTGATCTTTTCATAAGTTTTGCTCAGAAATCATCTAACTTATAGCATTTTCCCTCTTGTCTAAGGGCTAAGCCCTTCACCATTATCTCCCATCCAAACTTTCCAAGGTGAGTACTCTTTCTACAATCTTATTCTAATGCCTTCCTAAGCAACCATCTAAAGCTCATATAGTGTTTAAAGGTTGGGTTAAGTTTTTAAGGAAAGATGGTAACTTTGACTCAGTATTTCTACTAAAAGTGTTTTCTTGACTTGCATGTAAAATTCTTTGAAGAAAATGTTATATTTTTGAGTTTAGAACACATGCATGTAAGTTTTACTAGAAAAAACTTGAAATAAATCTACTAAATTTAGGTTAAAGTGGTTTGGCCACATAAGGGTAATACACAAGAAAAAAAAATTTGGCTTGTTCTCACACTTAGTAACTTTGGTCCATAGGGGAAAAGTGGGAGAAGTAGATCAAATATTTAAGGTAGACACTTAAAAATGTGTTTGCATGTCACTCTTGTGCTTGATTGAATGCTCAATGAATAAATTCTACGTTTGATTGCTAAAAATCTGAAGAAAATATCAATGCATGTTTTAGCTACTCTAGAGTATAATAGGGAATGAAACTTGTTTGCCTTGCATGATAGGGGTTTTAGCCTTTTTATGAAAGTGGCGGAATATAATAGCAAAAGTTTGAAATAAAAATCCAAATGGATGATATAATAGTATCATGTGTGAAGATAGATTTGTATGTGTTTTTTTTTTACTTATTTGATATTAGTATGATTTTTATGTATCTTGCTTGTGAGTTTAAGCAATGAAAACTTGTGATGTGTGCTCCTATGTGTTTTGGCCACCTTAGTAAAAAAGGGGTAACTAGGAATAAAAAATAAAATAAAATCAAAGGTTCTAAGTGAATATTATGACAATATAATGGGTGTATGAAAGATTGCATGTGAATTCTTGCTTATTTAGTGGCATTTGATTTTCATGCATCTTACTTGTAAGTTTGATCAATAAAAAAAAAAAAAAGAGCTTATGAGTCGTTTGGCCATAGGGGGTTTTCCTATGAAAATATGTTTGTTTATTGACTACTATATGACATCTTGACTCTGTATTTAATAATATGAATTACTAACTTGATAGTTTGGAAAAAAATAAAATCTAAAAGCATAAAAATGGTCTAGTGGCTAAACCATACTTGCCTAAAATAGGGTATAAAATTTGCATGGTAAAATGTGGTTTAGTTTTCTTATGGTTGTTGAATTAATTTGGATGATATGGATCAAATGGGCTTTGCATGGTTTATTTTAAATATGTTCTTTTGAAATTATTACTAAGCATGGTTGTATGTTTAAAAGTCTATGTATAGGATGTTGCCCCATAAAATTTGGGTCCAAAATATGAGGTATTACTTTTTATGATATGTGATTGAAATTTTGTGACCCAATGAGCAATATGGCCCACCATTTAGTGATTTTTAACGAAAAGGGAAATGTCAATGACTTTGAGATGGTCAAGTGGTATGAAAAGGCCATGTGACATGACATGTGAAATGAGGGATATCAAAATTGCATGTGAGCACATGCTATATAAATTGAGAAGAGATGAATAAGGTTGGTCCCAGAGGAATAAGAAGAGGATAGACGGAAAAGGCTGCATAGAAGTTATAAGGATAAAACTTGTGTAATTGTGAATGTGTTTATGCTTGTGGTTGTGAATATTTTTCATTATTCTTGCTCCTTTATATGTACTTATCATTGTTGCTTATTGTCATTGATTTTCATGCATGCAAGTATAATTGTGAAATTATGCCAATAGCTTTCTAATTGTGATTTAAATATGAAGGAAGGCATAAAGTCACGTTGTATGGCTTGAAAATTATTGCTACGAATGAGTTCATGTGCAAAAAAGACCTAAGTATAGTTGCAAGAGAAAAAAACATGTGGGTAAATGGTATAAACCTGAATATGTTACATAAGGCATAATTAAGTTCATAAATCTCTCTTATAAAAGATGATAAACATGTAAATCTTTACAATGAATTTTATAAATAAACAAAAGAGCAATCTAAATCCTTTAGGGGATGGAAATTAGGCAAAAATACATACATAAGACAACTAGGGTACTAGAGTAGTTTGTTTGAAGTGTTACTAAGTTTATATGACTTATCCCTTATTGTTAATTTTTTTTAGGTATCGCACCTACACTGCACCAAGAAGATACCGACATATGAAGATACCATAGTGACCACTATCAGTTGCTTGATGGGGATCATTTGCATCCACTTTCATTACATCTTGTTCATGGATCTACATTCTAGTTGTTTAATTTACAATGTTAAGTACAAATGTGTGAGGGGACTAGACATCTCAGCTCTCTTCACAGGGGATATTTTGACAACATATTCCAGTAGCCCACTCATTATATTAGTCTTTTTTGTATAGAGCTTAGAGATATTTTATGATTTCTATGGACTATAGGATTTAAGTAATCTTTTTTTAGTGTAGAGCTAGTATACCCTCTATACACATGCTTATGTTTATCTTTGGTTTTTATGAATTGGATATTTTATATCTATACCTTCTCACATTTATGAGATTATGCATTTATGTTTCATCTTTTATTTGGTCATTTCCTTTCAAGCAATATTCAATTTATTTTTTGTAATGGCGACTTTCAAAAAAAAAAAAACTCTGCCATTTTTAAACACCTCACTTAAAGAATCAATAGGCTTAAGGAGTGCGTTGTTATAATCATCATCAATGTATATGTCAAAATCTTGGCCTAGCAATTATGTTCATAGTAGTTCATGCATACATCATTTCAATGTTTATCATAATCAATGTATACATCAAAATCATTGCTTTGTAGCTCAATATGTAAACATTTTATAAAGGTCATATTTGTACTATTGCATGGTTATTTATGACTTATTACTGGTTTTGTTCTCTCTTCATTGTAGTTTAACTTTACTTTCTTCCTTTTGCTATTACTTTTTTCTTTTGAATCTAATGCCTGTAGCCTTCTTTTCTTATTTAAAATTTAGGCAAGACAATTGCTATTTCCTTTTGTTGATTTACTTTTTGGTTATTACCCTATTACCGTTTATAGGTTTTGGATGCATCGTCATTTTTTTATCTAACTTATTTAGTTCCTCTTCTTTTTTTTGGGGGGTCAATTTGGCCCTTTGAAAACTCCTCTTATAAGTTTTCTCATTTCAATATTTTCTTTTTCTTGTATTCTATGGTCATTTATTTCCTTTAGCAAGTTCACCTTAATTTCTTGCTACTTTTTAGTATATTTTAAATTTCAACTTTTATTTCTTGCAGTTCATTCTTCAGTTGATCATATTTGAGTAATCACACTTCATCCTTATACTTTAACTATATGAGAATTTACCTTCCTATTTGATTACCTAATTATTGCTTTTATGTATTTTATGGCCCCTTCTCTACTTAGGGAATCTCTTATTAGTATTAGATGCACTAGAGATAGTTGTTATAATGATATAGATGCTACATATCTTAGCATATTTACTCAAATAATATTTTTTATCCTCTTTATAAATTTAGTCTTATATGTGTGTGTGTGTGTGTGTGTGTGTGTGTGTGAGAGAGAGAGAGAGAGAGAGAGAGAGAGAGAGAGAGAGAGAGAAGTATACTATCTTAGATAAAGTCCTTGAAAATATAATTGTGTACAAATAAATTACAATGAAGATTGTAATTATGAGATAATTTGTACATATAATTATAATTTCTAAATATCCATGGTTGTGGAATAACTGAGAAAATACAATATCAATTATAGAATATATGACTTGATTGACCTGCCATAAGAAACCGTATGGAATATTACCATGTATCAATGGACTTCTCATGTGAAAGGTGATATAAGTGATTCTTAGATTTGAGATGAATATATTATCTTATGTATGGAGTTGTGTACTTTAATTTTATTTTAGGCTTGTACTCTTAAAAAGTAGATACGAGAAATTTTGGATACACCACAAAGTATATGAAGATATTGATTGATTAAAATGGAATTCATCCTCTTTGGTAACAAGGAATAATATTCAAAAGATATTTTAACACTTGTGTTATGATCAAAATCATAGCCTATGTATTGATAATACATAAAAAGAGCTTTTATGTATAATCAATTAATGATACATAAAAGAAGTTTTATGTATGAATGACTATAAGATTGAACATGGTCAAACATACACCCTAGAATAGACATTTATTGGGTTAACACTTGAACCATACCCTAAGTCCAATTTGAATATCAAATGATAAAGGAATTGAATTACATTCTAGCATCTTGTCACGTAAGGTTTTGATTTCTGTAAATCTATTCCTAGCATTTGCATGGTTATAGTGCTTTGCTAGTAGCCAATTTTGATTTATGAATTTGTTTAAGCAATTTGGAAAAATTGTTTGAATTAAAAGAAGTTTTAATCGAATTAAGCTTATAGAAGCTTGTAAACAAATTGATTGCCAATATGCATGGAAACCTAATAGGTCATACACAACAGAATCATTTTGATCCATAATCAAAGGAAATGTTAGAATGCAAAATGTTATAAATTCAAGAGTTGAATTGGATGAACATCTTGAAGAATTGAAATCATTAATTAAATATTCTAATGTGATTAGAAATGTTAATTAATCAAAGATTAAGTATTTTTAATGGAGATAAAATTATTAAATAGTGGTAAATTTTCATTGTTGATATTCAAATGTTGAAGAACATTTATATGAACACTAGAGAAGGTTTAGAGTAGAGGAATGGTTTGTCACTTAGAAATTGTTTTTGATTAATTAAAATAATTAGAGGATGATTACCAAAGAGAGTTTATAAGTATAGACTCACAGGAAAGTGTTTGAGCCTATTGGACGCAAAGGTGGGAGCATTAGGTTAAAGTGTATGAACTACTTTGGCCTAAAGGGCTACATGACTATGAGTGGAAGGCACAAGCAAGGGGCAGCCCTAGCTCATGCACCACTCACATTACTTCCTTAATTTTGTTTGTGCTCCAAACTCTCCCATTTAAAGAAGAGAGAAGCTAAACTAAAACAAGAGTTTTTCAACTCCAGCACATGTGTTGTATGTCAACTTTCTCTATGATCTCACTCATCTCCTCTTTGCATTCAAACATTAACCCTACCCTAGTGAATTGTGATTCCTTAGAGAGCTAGCACCTCTTAAGTTAAGTGGTTAACTTTCCTACTCTGCGAGTCATCTAAACTTGGTGGAGACTTTGAATTAAACTAGTTTGTGTGGATCACCATTAGTGTTAGAGATCAAATCCAAAAGAATTGTCAGAATACAATCTAAAAGAGTTGATCATGTGACTTGTTTATGGAAATACTTAGAGATCAAACTTGGATTTGAAGACTGAGAATTTTGATAAAAACTATTGAGAATATATAATTTAAATTTTTTCTTTAAGGTTTATTTGGATTATACCTTGTTCTATGAATTAATATGCAAATAATATGATCGGGGTTTGGGAAAATTTTCAAATTTTTGTTGTGCACACTTGATGCATATGATCAGCATATTTAATGTGCTTAGATCCATTTCCCCCAACATTTCTATGTTTAATTATGCCAATTCTTCATCTCTCACTAATTTCCAAAGTATTCATTTCTTTACTTAGTTATTTTAAATTTAACTTATTCTTCTGTCACTATTTTTAGTTCACTTTGAGTTACTTTATATAAAGTGAAATTTTAAAAGATTCTCATTAAATTCTAATGTAATCTTACATTTTAAATAATTTACTCTAAATCATATTTTAGTTATCTATAAGGTTTTATCCCAAAGAGGTTTTTTGAAATTTATTGAAATCTCCAATTATTTTTATATTGACCAATTTCCCACGCCTTTTTTTCTTAAAGTATTCTTATACATCTTGTCAAATTTACTATCAAATATTAATTCTAAAAGTTATAAATTTTGTCTTACACTCTCCAAGTGTCACTTTTTATTGACATCAGATTTTGGTATTAAGCAAAAATCTAGCCAACAGGGGGATTCTTTCGTGATCTCTGACCTTCAACTAGTTCAAACACAACGAATCAGCAAAATACAAAAAATGAAGGGAAGAGTAGTAAAGAAACACAAGATTTTTAATGTAGTTCAACCAAATCTGGGTATAATCGGCCCCTACGTCCATGGTAGTGTATTATGGTGGAAGTGTTTTTATAGATTTTCAGCATACATGTACTCTCTCTATTTTGGCAGAGTGTTTGCCTATCTCCAGGGTCCTCTCTTTGCAGAAGGCTCCTTCCCCTTATTTATAGAGGAAAGGAGGTTACAATGACAATTACATATGTAGTAAATCTATTACATCAACATTTATTGTATAAGATGGAATAGACAGACAAAATCCTGTTATTCAACTATTGTAAATTATCTTTACAGGTGGGCCTGATATGTCTCCTGGCAAAGTGCGAACGGGTCTTCTATCTAGCGAGTTCTCAGGTCGCTAGTCATATTTCATTGGTTAGATCATTCATCCTGTGGATGTGTCCGTCCTCAAGATGGAAAGGTCAAGCTCATTCTGTCACGCATGAGCTCGATCTGAGGAAGTCGTTTCACAATGTGAACTGATGGTAGAGCGAACTGAATACCTTTCGAGCTGGTCCTTTTGCCTCTCTCGAACTACTCGCAGGTCCATCCAGGATGAATCGATTTTCACATATAACACTTTTAATTTCCTTGCAATTATATCAACAATTCTTCATTCAAAAGTATGCTTTGTCTATACTTATTTCTTTGTATAAATATGATATCATAATTTATGTGTATTTTTCTCTTCATCCATCCACATATGGCTAAGCCATATTTAGACAACCAGACAAATTCTTTTCGATAGCATACATCAATCACAATATATTATTTCACAAAATTTAGCACATACAACACAAGCATAAATTCACATATTACAATAAACATGTAAATATGGTGTATAAAGACTGCATGTAACTTAGTAAAATTAGAAGTCCCACTTACAAATTTTTTTTAAGCTCTTTGAGCTTTGTGTTATAAATTTCAAATTCCTTAAGCTTCCTCTAAGTTCTAAGATGTAATTTCTAAATTTTTACAACCTCCTAGAATGTTTGTGTTTTCTACATCTATTTTCCTAGAACATCCATTCTTGCAATAACAATGGTAAGGGGAAGAACCACTTAGAGTTCAATTGCTCTAGTCTTTCAACCAGTGGATGCTCCCATTGTGGGGGCTCACCAGCACTCCACTATTGTCCTTGGAATTGAAGAGGCACAAATGTGTGGCCAGCCCCAACCGACACTCAAAAATACAGTAAGAGAGTTGGCTGAAACTGTTAAGGCGTTGGCACAGGCACAAGCCCAAAGTGCACAAAGACAAGAGGAAATCATGGCACAGCTCCAACAGTTTCGTAAAGAATGTTAGAAGGAAACTCATAAAGATCGTGATAGTCAACGACTGGGAGGCTCACAACGAGTAGAAAGCTCCACCCCTTAGCCCTAAATACAAGACTTGATAAAGGAGGAAGTCCTCCAAAGGCTTAAATGGCTAGAAGAATGCCCACGGCCTCAAAGCAGTCGACCTCGTCACGAGGAAAGCTCACCATTTTCTGTGGAGATCAAAATGTAGCCTCTCCCATAGAAACTCAAAGTGTCCACAATCCCACTATACGACGAGAATAGTGACCCCAGTGACCACTTGGATGCATTCAATATTAAGATGGATCTCCAAACAACTGACCCTTTGGTGAAATGTTGTGTCTTTCCGGCCACGATAGTAGGAATATCTCGGGCATGGTTTAGAAAACTTCCAGCTCGCAGTGTCAGTAGCTGGGAAGAATGCCAAGGAAAATTCATTGACCAATACCAGGCACTGAAGAGGCAGCTCGTGCCTCGTTGCCATATCACAATGATCTTTCAGTGTAAGAATGAATCGCTAAAAGACTATATAGCTAGATTTAGGCACGTAGCCAACTCCGTGGAAATCCTTTCGAAGGAAAGTATCTTAACAACCATCTCGGCAGGACTTCTCAAAGACAGAAAGCTATACAGGAGCCTCTACAAGTCCCTAGCTCGAGATCTCATTGAATTTTACGAGTGAGCTACCAAGCAAATTAGATAGGAAGAAACCTTCAGAACAGAGGAACCCAAGCAGAAAGTAGACATCAATGGTCCTACAGTAAGCAAAAAGAGGGATGATGAGAGTCGTAGTCATGACCTCACTCCTCAACATGCAAAGAAGGCAAAGCCCTAGCGACCTGGAGGTTGCTTTGAAAGCTACAATGTCCTGTCAGACACGCAGGTATAAAATTTTTACTGTGGAGAGGCACAACGAAGACTTTGGAAGGCCCAAACCAATGAGAGTGCCCACCAAGTCTAGAGATTCAAGCAGATTCTATGCTTACCATAATGAGGCTGGACACACCACCTCAGAATGTTAGGCATTAGAAGATGCCATAGAAGACCTCATCAAAAGAGGTCAGTTATAGGATTACAAGGTAAGGCCATCAGAGCAGCGAGCTCAACAAGCTCAGCGAATCACTAACCAAGAGCTAGAGCCCTCAATTAGGATCATATTCTAATCCTGTAACATTTTCTTAAGACTAATGACAATCTCGATGTTGTATGAATCGTCCTATGTTGAATCAATGTAATTTATAACCGATTGGCCGAAAAGTGCTACCCAGATAACGAGTTTTTGCTCCATCATTACAAGGATACATCTGGGGGTAAGACGGCACGAGGCTTACCCCATCGATACATCTAGAACAGAATGCATCCCACGAGCTGGGACCAAGAGTGCAAATTTATTAGCCTAGGTAATGAAGATTACTGGCAAAAGGTAGATCACGCAACGACCACTGAGTAATAAGATTACTGTCTCGCTGAGCAACAAGATTGTTGTGACGCTGAGCAATAAGATTACTATGAGGTTGAGTAACAAGATTGCTATCTCGCTGAGCAACAAGATTACTGTAAGGTTTAGCAACAAGATTGTTGCCTCGCTGAGCCACGAGATTGCTACAAGACTAAGCAACAAGATTGCTACCTCACCGAGCAACGAGATTGCTGCAAGGCTGAGCAACAAGCTTGCTTGGTACGAACATGCGATCTCGTTTAGTGACAAGCTATCATCTCACTATGAGAAGACAAAACTGAGGGTGAGATGGCCTCAGAGCCTACCTTGTGTTCGAGGGTGAGACGACCCAAGAGCCTACCTCGACAACACACTCAAGCCAAATAATGGGCAACAAACCCACAACAACGAGAGAATGCTAAAATAAACTCCTTGCAGCTCTCCTACAATGTAAGTATCTGTAGGTAACATGCAGTCAGAAAATTGTAGCTCACAGGCGACCCTCCGTTAGGCGTGGCTTGCACTCGACCTGGCCATTGCCCTTCATAAACTAGAGAGAAGCAAACGATAAAAATAAAAAAGAATAAAAAAGCACGGGCGATTGGTTAGAAGGAGATTTCATTAATCATCAGAAATATACAAACAACAGTGCACAAAGCAACCAATACAACTTTTAGAAGCTACATAGAAGAGCTCATACACTAAAAAGCCTCAACGAGGTAAGATTACATCAGAAGAAAAAGAAATATAGAAACAAAGGCAAAAGCTTGAAAGCCTAATACTACCATTCTGGCAAGAAAATAAACAGCCGGTCACCAGGAAACAAACTTCCCCCAGCAGGAAGACCAGCAACTCCACTCCTATAGTCTTCCCATCCCCAGTCGGAGGTTCCTCCTGGATTAGACCTAATGCAACTCAAAAAGGCACCAAAGGCCTGGCCAACGATGCTGGATTCTATGAAAGAAGCTGGGGAAGATAATCCAAGATCAACATAAGACTCCCCAGGAGCCTGCAAGGTAGATCTTGCGATGAAGTCATGTGCAACAAGCTATCCATGCCTCCAAGCACTCTACAACAGGCCATCCATGTCTCAACAAGCTTTATTGGAAGCCAAGATACCAAAAACACAGGGGGCATAACAAACTCCTCCATTAAACTCTTCTGAGGAAAAGAAAGAAGACCTTTAAGGTATAAAAAGACCAGCTCAGTCCACCGAAAAATCCAGAAGACATTTGGTTAATCTTTATCTAACGGCCCAAAGCAAATGTTAGTACCATGCCAGCGGCCAAAAATTACGAACAGAAGATAGCATGGCTTAAAGTAGAATGAAAAGATAGAAAAGAAACCTGAAATGACAAATCAAGCAAGAAATTTGACTACAAACAAAGCCTTAAAAAAATTGCAACTCCCTGTCCGCAAAGCGAATCGAGAGTTAGGAGGCTTATGTTATAAGTAAAAATCGGCTTTGAAGAATGAGACAAGCCCGAACCTGGCAAAAGCTAAGTTACTTAGCTCGTTGAAGACGCCCAGCAAACTCCACCTCGCTCATCGCTAAAAGGTGACACAACAAGGTCATCATGAGATCGGCTCGCTAAACAGCCGACCATCCTGCTCGAGCTTACTATGCTACAATGACAACCTTGAGCCTTCTAAATGACCTGCCACAACGACCTCGAGCTGAGAATCTCCACTCGAGAGGACAAACTCCTTGCTTGACAAAGTAAGACCACAAGACAGACACATATATATGCTAGTCTACAGCCGACAAGAGGGGCCTACCTATAAAAAGTAGCCTGCAATAGCTGGATTGCAGGAGTTTTATTGTCTTTCACATTTATTTCTTAATGTAACACAGCTATAACTTGTAATTATGATATGTAACTCTCCTTCCCTCTATAAATAGGAACTCATTGTTAGAAAAGGGGGGAGGCAGGACAACTTGTAAGAAAAAGCTTTGTAAAAATCTCCTTTGATATATTAATAAAAGCTTCGTTGTGGACGTAGGGTCTGATACCGCCTGCATTTAGCCAAACCACATTAAAAGACTGTGCACGCCTCCATCCTTCTTCCTCTTCACCATCTCCATCATTCTCTAGCTCGCACATCCTTCAGATCAAAAAACAGCTTGGGATTCAAGAACTACACACATCCGTTGGCAGGAATTTGGCAGAATCAAATTTCAGCATCAACAGTTTGTATCACACAAATATATTTATTCTATGGATATTATGAATAAATTTACTTGGAGTTAAAGTTGTAGTATCCTATTTTTTATAGTTAGTCCATAAATTTACTTAGCTAATCTTATAGACTTCAAATATTTTATTCAAAATTCCACAAGTATTTAAAACTCATTTACTAAGTATTTCTTCAAACTCTTTTCATAGAATCTCTTCAAAACATGAGGAAAAGTCTTAGGGATAATAGAAAGTTAAAAACTACTCTTGATTCTACATAACTCCATGTGACCAAACCTCCTTATGACATTTTCTTTTGGACTTTCACTTCAGATCTTTAAATCTTACAAAATAGAATGAAAGAGAGATGAAGAGATTAACATATCTAAGTTTTAACTTGATTGGAGCTCTAAATCTTAATAGATATAAGAGAGAAAATTAAGCTTTCAAGAAGTTTGCTAATGGATAAGGAAAGAAAATTAGAGAGTATGAGAGGGTGAGTCATGTGTGGAGTGGGAGGTAGGGAGTTGATTTCCTCTTTACTATTTATAGGGTTCGTGAGCCTCATTGGTTTATTGGCCAAGCTTCTTTACCAAGTTAACTTACGAGGCAAGTTTAGGTAGGTTGTCTAGTATGTTTGAATAGCTTCTTCGATAGGTTTAAAGGCAAAATAGTAATTTCATTTTAGGCATATTTTAGTAATTTTTTTCTTATACTTATCCAAAGGGGCCATTTAGTAACTATTATTATAGGTAATCTTGTACTTTTACTTTTGATAATTATCTTAAGGGAATCTTTTAAAGTAATTCTAAAAGAAATTAATTTCTTTTAGTATTAAAATGTTTCATGTAATCACGCTATTGTGTTTAGATTTTTGAAAAATCTATTTCCTATCTAAATGAGGTTAGATTGACATAAAAATTTGGTAGGTTATAGTTCCCACGATGCTCTTCAAGAAAAAAAAACTAACTTTTACTATTCCTGGGTCTCAAAATAAATTAAAAAAACTAAGGCAAAGTTTAACTAGCTTAAATGTCTCTCCTTTTTAGATATATGACCTTGTTGTCTAAATTTCAGTAATTCATTTTGTTTTCTGTTGTAAGGGAAATTCAGCACTATGAAGTGGGCTAGTAGAAGCCCAAGTCTGGCAAAGGGACGAGCTCTCCAAATCACGAGGTTGCTGTGCAAGAAACTCCAGCTCGCTAAAGATTCAAGCTAGCTCGTTGAATGAGATCGAGGTCGCAAACCAGTAACAGTCTCAACGCACGAGCTCTAGCTCGCTAGGCCAAAGTCTTACCCAGCTAAAAGCCTGCTAAGGTCGAGCATAAGGCCAACCGGTAACTTGCACCGTCATTTTGCAAAATACAACCATTAGGCTCCACACGTAGAAAGCAACCTACAGAAATCAGTTTATAGTACTCCAGGTAGTCTTGTACATTTAATGTTTGATGTAATAGATGTACAGTTTATTTAGTTCTAGAACCATTATAAAAGAAGGAGATAGGATAATAATAGCAAGAACTCTGCCGAGAACCATAGAGAAAGCTCTGTAAAAAACTCCTTCAGAATAATAAGACATGTCTGTGGACGTAGGGTCTGGTACCGTCCAGATTTAGCTGAACCACGTTAAACTTTCGTATTTCAACCTTTCTCTTTCTTCCTCCTCCCACTGTCTCTCATCATTCACCTCCTTTAACAACCTAAAAATAACTTAGATCCCAAAAGAACCTCTTCCATTAGCCAAATTTAGGTGTAATCGAAATCCACCGTTAACACTTTTCAATTTGAAATAAAATGTTTCAAATATAAGTTAAAGAAAGTCATATATAAATGCTACTCTTCTTAAATGTTCAATTAACAAAATGGGGGTTTTAAATAAACTTTTATGAATCCAAGATTTTCAATAAAAATTATACTATTAATAAAATTTAAAACCTTCTGACATAACTTAAATGATTATTTATTTATCAAAATAAATGATACATCAAATTATTTTTAAAACTATTTCATTTATTTATCCTTCCAAAATAATTCTACAAACCACTAAAATACTTAATATGTGAAAATACAATTTCTTCATTTTTTGGTGAGGCTTAAAACATAGTGAGGAGGCTAGGTTTTTCCTCTAAGTTTGAATGATTAGTATGGAAAAAGTTTCATCATAGCTTCATCTCTCATTGGTGGTGGTTTTCTTGAGAGTTTCTTTTTTTTTTCCTTTATTGTATCATTTTATTATTTTATAATTTCAATGTCGTAACACTTATCTTGCATACAGGATTTAGATGTGACACTTACTCTCTTTTTAAAGGTGACACTTGCCTTCATGTAAGCATTAGCATGACACTTGGTTCACATATATATATATATATATGTATTGGTTTGTTCAAATGTCTTATTGGCTTTTCCTATTTAAATGTCTTATTTAGTTGTCTTATTTCATGTAAAGTAAGAATATCATTTATTTAATAAGCTCTTATCCACAACTATCCAATATCTTATTTTATTTAATAAACACCATTCACACACACATATCACTTCATCAAATGCAATTTAGTTATTATAATATCTTTCTATAAGATGCTTAATTATTTTCTAAATAAGATTTATTCATATCTCACAATATAATTTAATTAATTATGATATTAATTCATCATATATATATATAAATTATTAAATAATATAGCCCTTCATTTTAATTCCGGTTTGTCTATGAAATAGTAATACTAAAAACAAAGTAACTCCTAGTGCCTAATTAATTTTTGGAGTATTACAAATCCAGGTTGACACTCGACAGTTCAAATATGTAGGTAGCTTGCTAGAGACCACCATCCTCATTTCATGCTATTATCCGAAACATTACAAAAGCTCTGAGACAGAGAAAATTTCACTGCGATGTGGCTTTCATTATATGGTGGGAGTGGATGCTTCTGCTCACAAGGGCGGTTTGATTATGGCTTGGACCGTGGGATTCCAGATTCAAGTAATTGCTGTTTTTCCTCACTAAATTGACTTGAAAGCGGAATCCTCTTCTTTTCCAACCTTTTTGCTTACTGGGGTGTATGGACCTCCTCACCTTAGGCATAGATCTATTTTGTGGAAGTTCATGAAAGACTCTTATAATATAAATAATTTGGGCTCCAATCTCCCCTGACTTTTTGATGGAGGACTTTAATCAGGTGCTTAATGCAGCAGATAAGCAGAGTTGCTGCTTCTCTCTCTATGGAGCTAATGCTTTTCAAGTTGTAATCTTTAACTGTGGGCTTTTGGATTGTAAACCAGTGGTAACTGGTACACTTGAACTAACAGCAGGGATGGCGTAGCTTGTGTTCGGGAAAGCCTAGATAGAATGTTATGCAATGAACTGTGGATGGAAGTTTCCCCCACTTTTGTCTAAGGCCTAACTATAGTAGCTTTTCATCATGCTCCGATTGTAATGAACACTAATCAAAGGAAAAAAAAATACTAACCTTAAACTTTTACTTTCCAAGCATTCTGGACCTCTGATCCTCAATGCTATCATATTTTCCAAGATGCTTGGTCCAGGTAGTTCCCAGGTTCTTTGGCTTGGTAAATCAACCAAAAGTTGAAAAATACTAGAATGAGACTCAGAAATTGAGATAAAGAGAAATATGGAAAGATGAAACAGCAAATTATTTAACTTGACAGTGAATTACTGTTAATACAATAGCATGGGTCAACAAAAAATGATATTCATGAGAAGAACACCAGAATGCAACTAGAATGTTTGTTGTCTTGCCTTGGGCCCTAAAGGCTAGACAAATGTGGTTAATCCATGGGGATCACATACCAGATATTTTCATACTTTGGTTAACCGCAAGAGAAATAAAACTAGAATCTTGCATATATTTGGTGCTTGAGGATTTAAAATTCAGGATATAGAGTTAATAAAACAAGAAGCAACTCAGCACTTCAAAAATCAATTTGATTTGAGACACACAACTTCAGCATCCTGGATTGATGAGATGAATCAACTTCCAATTCCTAGACTTTCTGGTGTTCTTAAAGCAAGATTGACCAAGACATTTACTGCTAAGGAAATTTTAGAAGCTGTAAAAGATGCCGAGCCCGATTCAGTGCCTGGTCGAGATTGGTTTACTTACATGTTTTTTCAAAAATTCTGACAGGTTGTGGGCAATGATGTGCGTGGTTTGATTTTCTCCATTTTAGATAGGGGTTTCCCTCAAGATCTGTTAATGAAACTCTCACAACACTGATT
Source organism: Saraca asoca (assembly GCA_026873985.1). Lineage (NCBI taxonomy): Eukaryota > Viridiplantae > Streptophyta > Magnoliopsida > Fabales > Fabaceae > Saraca > Saraca asoca. The sequence continues at coordinate 10,236 of JANHAO010000878.1, read as the reverse complement.
TCCAAAGGAGGGGAACAAAAAACTTTTGCGGACTGTAGGCACACAAGCCTTGCAATGTTATATACAAAATCATTTCCAAAGTTCTGGTTAATAGACTTCAAAGAATTATGGAAGAGGTTATCACTCCTTTTCAAAATGTTTTCATAAGAGGAAGATTGATCACTGATATTATTCTTATTGGATCTGAGATTACGCATTATGTTAATAAATGCAAGAGTAGGACTCAGTTTGGACAGCAATGAAGATTGATTTATTTAAAACATACGATTCCATTTCTTAGGACGTCATCCATCAACTGTTGATTACTATGAATTTTCCTCAGATCTGGGTTAATGCAATGTATTACAACTGTCTCCTACAGGGTGCTGGTCAATGCTGAACCTTTAGATCAAATACTTCCCCAATCTGGTTTAATACATGGGGATCCTTTATCCCCATACATTTTTATCTTGCGTGCTAATGTTTTATCCATCAATTTTTATAAAGCTAATCAAGAAGGAATCATCAAGGGAGTCAGACCATCTAGAAATGCCTCCTCTGTGAAGCATCTGCTATATGCAGGTGATTTGTTGCTTTTCTTCAAAACTGATGACTCTAGTTGCCAGCAAGTCATGTCATTTCTTAACCAATTTGCAGACTGGTCAGGTTTGAAGATAAACAAAAGCAAATCTATTGTTAAATTCAGTCCAAACGCTCCCAGAATGTTTAGAAAATTTTTCAATGGAGTATTGGGAGTCAAAGTGGTATATAAACTGGGAAATAGGCACCTTCGTTGATGGGCCTCAAGAATGAAAATCAATAGGAGAATTAGTGATTTAGAAATTGAACAGTAAGTTAGCAGGGTGGAAGGTCATAATGTTATCTCAGGCTGGGAGATTAACTCTGTCAATCTGTGTTAATTGCAATTCCAACTTATCATATGGCTTCAACATTGCTATTGGATAAGTGTCTTCAAGTAGATGGAATCTTCTATTACTAAGTTTTTGTAGCAAGGAAATGATTCTCATCACGAAATTCACTGGTTACCTTGGAAATCTTTGTATAATCCAAGGATGTTTGAAGGAATTGGCTTTGGAGTCTGCCAGAGTTCAATAAAACTTTATTAGCTAAATAGGTGTGGAGAATAGTAGATAATCTTTCCTCTCTTTTGGCACGACCGATGATCCAGAAATATGGGAAGGGACATCGGAAAACATCATGAACACTTGTCTTGGAGACGGAGAGGGATTAAAGCTGTTTCTAATCTTGTAATGGATCACTTAAAATGACAAGTTTGAGATGGACCTAATATCAGTTTAAGAAGCATATTCTGGTTTCCATCAATAGGCCCTCTTCCTCAGAATATGAACAAAGTGAAAGATTTGTTGAATTTTAGGAACAAGTCATGGAGTGTGGACAATCTGCAGGTCATATATTAGTCTAATACCATATGTTCATCCTTAGAATTCCCTTTTCTTACATGGGGACCCAGGACTGGTTAAGCTGGTCTGAGTCAGCCAAGGGCTCTAACTCAGTCAAAAAAGGCTACCAGTGTCTCATTAATGCCTCTTCTTCTCCTAGCCAATTTGATTTCCCTTGGGAGGAATTACGGAAGCTCCAAGTTCAGCCCTGAATTAAATTGCTTCTTTGGAGAATTTGTAATCATATCATTCCATCTAAATCTGTGTTAAATCAGAGACATGTTGCAGTTCCTTCCATGTGTATTATGTGATACTGCTGAAGAGACAATTCCTCATCTGTTCCTTTAATGTGCATTCTCTCGAGCTATATGGTTTGCTTCATATCTAACCATAAGACCTGACCTTCATGCCTCAAGATGTCAAATCTTGGATTAAACAGTGTCTAGAACAAGCCAAAGTTCATCATGAGATTCATCAAGCTCTCACAATTCCAATTGCTCTAATTCTTTATACCATTTGGCATCATAGGAATCAGGTTATCTTCCAAGCTGCAAAACCTTCTAGGCAAAGAGCCTTGAATTTTTATCATCATGGGACAGGAAATTCATCAAGCCTCGACAGAATACCAAATATTTCAGTTTACCAAAAAGTTCCATAAAGGGAGATTCAGAAAGGTTTGTTCTTTTGTGGGACTCAAGTTCAACAACAATTGGATAACCAAAGGCTTTTATAATAGAAAGGAGCATACTCCTGCATATCTTTGTTAGTTTTTGAGTCTCAGAGCGGTTGATGCATATTTTTTCTTTTTTTTTTCTTTCTTCTAGGCTGCTGTGTCTGCTATCCTGGTTCCAAAGTCTGCCTCAACACCATATCGAAGTCTGCTAATGGGTATTGCTACTTTGCTGCAATCATCTCATAAGGCCAATTTAAAGGCTTTTAACCCTTCTCAAATGGCTCAGGATTTTGAGCTTCTGTTTCAAGCTGCAGGTGCTGGTCGGGCTGGTAGTTGGTATCTGCTTCCATAATTTATGCAGTTTTGTTGTGTCTATGAAAAAAGGCTAGTATTATTTTTCAATGATTATAGCAAGATAAAGGGACTTAAAATAAGATATGATCAAACTCAATTAAAAGTAGTGAAACCATAAAGCATGATAATTAATTCAAAATTTTCAAAAAATATCGCAAGTTATAATTATAATCAGGTTGACTTCTAGAAAAAACAGTTCAGTTCTAACATTTTTTATTTTAAGTATATCAATGTTACAAATAGATTAAGAGTTTGCATCTGAAGTGTGATTTTAATACACATTAAGTTAATAAATTAATTACTTAAATGGAAACAATCAATAATGAAGGAGATTATTATAGCAATCTATATAATTAGAAATCGAACCAATGGATTATTGGTTGTCATTGAATGATTCAGTATTAAAGTCAGTTTGCATAACATTGGCAGGTCGGGAAGGAAGGCCATACAAAGCAAAACATCTATGTTGTGTAGGTCCTAACTTATGACCGAGTGCATTGAAGTTGAGAACAACCTCCTTGATTGCCTCGACCACCACCATGTCTTCAACCACTAGTATTTGTTGTCAAAGAATAATTTTTTGTCATAGAAGGAGTGGTCGAGACTAAAAGAGAGAAATCTAATAAATGATTGATCAAGTCATCAACCATGGAAACCTCAACACTGGCCAATATCTGATTACAAAATGCATCAAGATCAGATTGTAGTCTGGTAAGGATGAGAACAATGAAGAACTTTTCTTATTGTTTTTCTTACTCTCTAGTGTCAGTAGTAATAGGCAGAAATTTCTTAAATTGCTCCATTGTTGCATGAGTCTTGCCCAGATAAGAGAATAAGTTAGAATCCTATTTTAAATCCATCAAACTAAACATAATATTTTATAATCATTGAATATCATTGATATGTAACTTCTTAGCCATTTTTGTTATAAAAACACAAAATAGAGAAGTGTTTTGCTGAAAAACTAGAGCAAGTGTTGGAAAGAAATAGTCTGATATATTCATTCACTAAGAACTGAACATATACATTACAAGCATTATAAATAGGTTGCTGATAGGTCAGTACAAAAAACTGATGTAGATCTCCATAAATAAAGGATTAACACTGCTTTCTAACTACTCATCTGCTAACATTACAACCATCACCCCTTAAAATAAGGATCAACACACATTTTCACCTAACCAGACCATCCAAAGTAGGCTTTAACAAAAAATAAACATAAATATCTAATATTAACTAAGAGTATCTAGAAAATTCTCAATTTCTAACACTCCTCCTTGAGATTTTTTTTTTTTTTTTGGATACTCCAAGCTTTGATATCAGCACTTCAAACTTGCCCTTGGAAAGGGCTTTGGTCATGATGTATGCAATTTGACTCTCTTGCAGTGCTCCAAACAAAGTTCCTTTGACTTCTTTGCTTCTCTAATGGCATGATATTTCACATTGATGTGCTTAGTTCTTCCATGTTGGACAGGATTCTTTGTAATAGCAATGGTTGACTTATTATCAACCCATATGACAGTAGCTTCATCTTGGAGCTGCCCCACATCAGATAAAATTTTTCTAAGCCAAATAGCTTGATTTGCTGCTGCTGCAGCTGAAATATACTCAGCTTCTGCTGAGGATTGGGCCACCACATCCTGTTTCTTCGAATTCCATGAGAAAACATAACCAAAGGTACTCTTGGAATTATCTAAACTTCCTGTCCAGTCACTATCTGCACATCCTTGAAGTTTTCCACTTCCATTTTTCAAGAAACACAAGCTATAATCAAATGCACCCCTAATATATCTCAATATTCATTTTGCTGTATCATAGTGAGCTTGACTGGGAGAATGCATGAATCTGGAAAGCAAACATTATGTCAGGTCTGGTGGCCGAAAGATACAATAAACTTCCAATTATGCTTCTATACACAAAAGCATCTACTTTGCTGTTAGCACCATTATTTGACAGCTTCTCATTTACAACTAGGGGTGTGGCCACAAGTTTACATTTCTCCATATGAAACTATTTTAATATCTCCAAAGCATATTTTCTTTGTGAAATGAAGATTCCAACCTCTGACCGGTGGATTTCGATTCCATGAAAATAATTCATTTCCCCTAAATCAATCCCTTCAAACTCATTCTCCATATCATGCTTAAATTTGTTTAGGGAATTTGAATTATTCCCTATGATCAGTAGATCATTAACATACAAGGACACAATGAGCTGCACTTTATTTCTTGATTTCTTCACATGCAAAGTAGCTTCATTTTTACTTCTTTTAAAGCCTTTTTGCAGAAGATAGCTATCAATGCTGCTATACCTGGCCCTTGGTGCCTGTTTCAAACCATAGAGTGCTTTATGAAGCTTATAGACTTTATCTTCACTTCCTGGAACTCGAAGGCGTTCAGGTTGATCAACACATAGATGTCCTCCTCAAGCAAACCATTTAAGAATGCTGACTTCACAAGAAAATGATGGATTTTCCAACCCAATTTTGCTGCCAATGCTGCTAGCAACCTGATTGTATCATGTCTTGCCAGAGGAGCAAATGTATCTGAAAAATCAATTCCAAGCTGCTGAAAATAGCCTATTACCACCAACCTGGCCTTGAGTTTGTGTATAGAACCATCAAGATTGAGTTTGGCTCCATAAACCCACTTAACACCAATTACCTTTTGATTACTTGATCTGTCCAAAAGCTGCCAAGTTTTGTTTTTCTCCACCATATTCATCTCCTCCTGCATAACAGCTCTCCAACCTTTTTTTTCAGCAGCTTTAGCATACCTTTTAGGTTCTAATGCAGCAATATTGCACTTTCATAAATCTCTTCCAAAGTTCTAGTGCCTTTTACTGGAAATTCAGTGTCACAGTCATAATTTTCTTCTTCACCTTCAATATTCTGTCCTTGGAGATTATCTTCTCCAAGTCAACCTTTACTTGAGGTTTCTACTCCTGATTTTTTCCAATTCCATTTAGAAATCTCATCAAACTTCACATTTCTACTGACAAGAATCTTCTTTGTTATTAAATTGTATATTTTATTACCTTTGGAGTTACTACTGTGTCCCACAAAAAGGCCAACTTCTGCCTTCTGATCCAGTTTGTCTCTTTTCACTTCTGGAACAAGAGCATAACACACACAACCAACTATTTTGAGATGCTCAGTTGAAGGCTTCACTCCATGCCATGCCTCATTAGGAGTTTTTCCTTTCAAGGCTTTAGTAGGCAACATATTCGGCAAATATACTGAGGTATTAACTACCTTAGCCCAAAACGTTTTAGGAAGGCTTTTCTCAAAAAGCAAACATCTGGCCATCTCCATTACAGACCTATTCTTCCTTTCACTCACTCCATTCTGTTGAGGAGTGTAGGGAATAGTCAACTAATGTTGGATTCCAGCTTGTTCATAAAAAATTTTTAAATTGTGTACTCAGTTCCATTATCAGACCTGAGTTTTATAATCTAATATCCAGCCTCATTTTCAACCATAGGCTCGAACTTCTGAAAAATTGCAAATACATCTGACTTCTGCCTCAGAAAAAATACCCAACTTATCCTTGTAATGTCATCAATAAATAGTTGAAAATACTTGCTGCCATTTAAAATAGTTGTGCTCATTGGACCACACACATTAGTGTGTATAAGTAATAATTTTTCAGAGACTCTCCAACTTGCTTCAGTAGGAAATGGTAATTTACTTTGCTTTCCATACAACACACTTCACACACGTCAGCATTATCTTGAATGGTAAGTTTTAAACTAAATCATTTGAATCATATGCCTCAAAGTGGAATAACTAAAATGGCCAAGTTTTTTTGTGCCACAATGAAGAGTCATCTACTGCACTTGAAAAAGCATGCATAGCTGTTTGTTTAAATTCTATTAGAAAGCTTTTATCTCTCATCTTAACAGACATTAGCTCACAACTAGAGGGATCAAATATGGTGCATGTCATATCTTTGAAATGCAAGGCATAATGCCTTTCAAACATTTGTCCCACACTTAAAAGGGCTTTTATTTATGTCAGGTACAAGTAAAACATCTGAAATAAACTTGGTATGTGAGGAAGTTTCAACAGCAAAAACTCTTTTCCCTTTGACATCAACACATTCTTCATTACAAATCCTGACTTTGGAGATGTAGGACCTATCAAGTTCCTTGAAACAGTCAACACAATGTCATGTGATTTGTGCACCTGCTGTCAGTTAGCCATGATTCTTTTCTGCTGCTTGCTGAATAACAAGTAGCAACAAACAGCTGCTCTGCAATTTGTTGCTGATGCTCAGCAACTTGGGCTTGTTGTCTCTACTGGTTTTGTCTTTGCTGGTTCGCTTTGTTTTTGCAAACCTTATCCACATGACCAAACTGATTACAGGCCCTACATTTGACTCCTGGCCTGAACCTACAAAAATTCTCAGAGTAGCTTTTCTTCTTGCAATAGGGCAAGGAAGATACTTTCCTAGCCTCTTCCTTTACTGCTTTCTCCCTTTGTATCTTTTTTCTTCTTTTCTCCAGATTGCTTCTTTCCCTCATTGCTTGCAGCTGGTTGTTTATCTTTTTGCTTAGCAAAGAAAGCACCTTCTGATGTATCTTCAAGCCTAATGGCTCTTCTTTATTTAGTAGCTTGCAAGGCATTTGTAAGCTCTGACAGAGAAATCTCAGGTAAATCTTTGGAGTCTTCAAGAGAGGATATTTTTGCTTCAAACTTTTCAGGCAAACTCACTAAGACTTTCTCCACTACTCTTTGGTCAGTCAACTCCTCACCAACCAATCAGATTTGATTCACAGCACACAGAAGTCTGTCTGAAAAATCCTTGACAGATTCTATATCCTTCATCTTCATCCCACCTTAGATTTCAAGACTTGCATCTGCTTGGTTCTGTTGCTTCCATGAAACTCCTCCTTAATCAAGTTCCAAGCCTGCTTTGTAGTTTCAGTATTCATAATCATGATTCCAATACGATCAAATACAGCATTTTGTATGAGAACAGAGCCTTGAACCTCTTTGCACATTCTTCACTACGATGCTTAATCTGAGCAATTGTTGGGTTTGCTGGAAGGATGGGTGGTTCCCTGTTATTTTCCACCACATCCCATAGATCAAAAGCCCTCAAATAATTTCTCATCTTGGATGCCCAGATTAGGTAGTTCTCCCCATTAAATTATGGAGGAGGTGGAGCTGAAAAACTGCTTGAAGCCATGACTGAAAATTCAGATTTTGAGTTTAAGAGGAAAGAAGCCTAGCTGGTTTTCTCTCTAGCTCAGACTCACAGGTCCCTCAAGAATAATAAGCTCTAGATACCATGTTATAAAAACACAAAACAGAGAAGTGTTTTGCTGAAAAACTAGAGCAAGCGTTGGGAATAACTAGTCTGATATATTCATTCACTAAGAATCCAACATATATATTATAAGCATGATCAAAATAGGCTAACATAGCTTGTTGATAGGTCAGTACAAAAAACTAATCTAAATCTCCATAAAATAAGGACTAACACTCCCTGCTAACTACTCATCTGCTAACATTACAGCCACCACTCCTTAAAATAAGGATCAACACACGTTTTCACCTAACTAGACCATCCAAAACAGGCTTTAACAAATATAAACATAAATATCTAATATTAACTTAAAGTATCTAGAAAAATCTCAATTTTTAACATTTTCACAAAAAATGCAGCAAGTGTTTTGTGGGTGAAAAATAACAAGCAATTTTGGGTCATCAAATTGCCATAATATAGCACATAACTGTGCATCAATATTTTTCCAATTCTCTGAATCAATATTTTTCCAATTCTCTAACTTTCTTCTGAAGTATCTGTAGTCTTTTTATTCATGTTTTCTTATAAACCTTGAACCATAAACCATAACTTAACTAAAGCACTCTACGATGTATAGTAAGATCCATTAATTTTTCCAAAGTAATGTGGGAGTTCTTGAAATCACAGATAAGAAAATATTACTAGAATTTCCAGGTTTAAGAGTAGTAGCTATAACATTCTAGACATATTTAGGATTGAACAAAACTCTAAAAAGAGAGTGAAAAATTACCAAAAAGAAACAATGAGAGGGATTCCTTTTTAAAGCCAAAAATAGAGAGAACCAGCTTATGGAAGCAGTCTAGCTGAAAAAAATTTGAGAAGACGTCGAATTCTAGTCACTGGAAAAAAGGTGGAGCTGTGGGTTTGTTTGATTACAGATTTTGTAGTCTGAATCCGCGCCTACCATGGCTGCTTTGAGAGTTAAAAAATAAAAGGATTATTACAGGTTTGTTTGCTGCCTGCGATGGATTCTTCAATGGTGATAAATGTACGACGCATTTTCTAACGGAAAAATCTATCAGAAATTTGAAAATACCTTAACTCGTTCCGCGCTCTTCCTTCTTCATTTTCCTCTTGCACACTAGCTTGAGCTCTGCTCGGCTCTCTGCTCTCTCTCTCTCTCTCTCTAGTTTGATTCTTGCATTTTAAAGATAAAATTTACATATTTAAATTGATTAAAATTTTTAGAATGTTTTATTTAACATTTTTGCCTTTCTGTTGATTTACTCCAATTTTTTGTATTGTAATTGATTTATCTTAATTTGATGTATATAATTTTGGGTCTAAGCTTGTGTAGGATTCACTTTGGCATTTCTCTTCCTTAGATATAGATGTCAGTACATATTTTTTTTTATTATTTGATTTATTATTGAAGCATTTAATTGTTTTGTTAGAATAATATGTAAAATTAGATTTAGGAATCATTTTTGAATTAGAATTGCCTAATAATATTTTAAATTAGATTTAGGAATTATATTGAGTAGGATTAACTAAGTAGAGGGTATACTTGTTAGTGTTGTTAACCTTGAATTATTATTTTGACTTACCATCATTGAATTTTATAAATTTTATTGTTCAAACTTTGTCCTATTGGAAATGAGGAATAAGGAATGTAGTTATTATTAGGGAAATTTTACCATTTTTTTTGGGTGCTAGGTGGAAATTTTGATAGTTTATTTATCGGGTTTGTACATGTTAGAAATATTTAATAAATAGGAGAATATATATATATATATATATAAATTTTGACTTACCTAAAGATTTAACCTATTTTAATGTAAACTCAAAAAAAAAAAAAGAATATGAAAATTTTGAAACCTAGGCGAATATATGATAAATATCTTTTGAAATGTAAATGATATAAAATAAAGTCTCTTAATGGGATAGAAGAATTTAATGATTTTATAAAAAAAAAATTAGCTAATTTGTTTACGTGATGAGGTTTGCAAGAAAAGACTTGGTCAACCTGGCTAGAATAGGGATGAAAAGTAGATTAGGCTTTTTAAGTATTGAGAAGACTTTAAATTTAAGTTGAGTTTGATCAAAACAAGAGAAACACAACTTTAGATGCAACAGTCCTCCTTACACATTGGTGGATCCATGCCAGTATTATAACATTGGCTTTGAATGGTAATGTGATATGAATTTATTCATATTTATATTAATTGTGTTGTAGTAATTATGTTCATACAATAATCTATAATATCCATAATGTTTTTCATGTTGTACAGATAGTTAAGACTAGGGTTGAGCCACACAACGGTGGGTTATTTCAACGCATCCACATCATAAAGAATGATGGGGATTGGGTCTCACTTAGAGTTACACAATCCTATCTAAGTAATCTCTTTTAACTTACACTTCTGACCTTGTTGTATTGTACATTTAGTTATAAAATTGTTACATTCAAAATGAAGTTGTGTGCGTGAGCTGAAGAACTCATGTATATATTGAAGAACAATTTACAAGAGTATATATAGAGGACCCCGGGTAGAGA
>JANHAO010000877.1:0-37443 GCA_026873985.1 Saraca asoca | reverse complement strand
AATTGAATTCTTTCCTATTATGATTACTTGATTAATTGATGATGGTTTAGCCTAAATTAATTACTAGCCTCTTTCAAGGTCTAATGATAGTATTTAAATTAACCCAATTGCCTACTTTTGTGGTTTAGATTAATTTAAACCCTTTAAGATCTGTGCAAACTGAATCAAATCCTAAAGAAACTTAATATACTTTCATGATTAAAATCTCTTTATTTAACTATTAGTTTTTTTGTGATAATCTTCTCCTTTCGGTACTTCAACTATCTATGTAAGACATAATAAAACATTGGCCAAATACTTTATCAAGAACATAGAAGGCATAATAGTTCAATTAAATTAAATCAAGTAATCATAATAGAAAAGCAATCAATAACATTAAAGAATCATAATTGGGTTATTCCCAATCCTAGAATAAAGATTTACTCAGACAGAATAGAAATAAAAAGAAAATTTATTAATGAAAGGGATTGCATAATGTTTAAAAGAAAGACAGAAAGAAAAGATGAAGAAGAAATAAGAAAACTGAGATAAAAGTAAACTAGGATTGTTGCAAGAACTTAAAATAAAGAAAAAATCCTAAATTAAACTCAAAGAACTCTCAAGAAGATCAAGAAACTTGTGCTCTAAGTAATCCTAATTAAAGAAAACTAATGAATGCTTAATTGTGTCTCAAGATCAGCTATATATAGCAATTTTTGGGCTTGGAACACGGCTGTGCTTCGAGACACAGGCTGGCCATGTTTCGGGCTAGATGCCTTTTAGAAGATTTGCTAATTTTGCATTGAACACGGCCATGCTTCAGGACACGGCCAGGCCATGTTCAGTACTAGCTTCATGTTTTTCTTCAGCTTTAATGCACAATTGTCTTGGACTTTTCACATCTTTTTCCTTATCTTCTTCTTGATCCAAGTGTGCTCTAAACTTCAGCTTTCACCTTCCTTTTAAAGCCTCTTTTGCTAACCTGAAAAGATAAATGCAAACTATAGTAGTACTAAGAACAAACAAACTAAACTAAGACAAAAAGTGCAGCAAAACCACAAATTAATAACCAATCAAGAGGTGATAATCAATATATTTATAGGCATTTTACTTATTTATCATTGAACAACATACAAAAATTCATCTTAAAATCTATCATCTACAAGTGAACCCTCCTCATAATGCTACATTGATACAAGTCTTTTACAGGTATTGCCTCATTGCTGCAAACATATCCAATAAAGGGAAGCAATACGCCAGCAACAATTTTAGGTATTTTTGTCAAAGGTATTTTTGTGACTCTACACTATTAGTAATGAGTAAATGTCTCATTTCTTTTAGACTAAAGGTCAAGAATTTAGCAAAAGTTTACACTCGTCAAACACCCTCAAATCAATGGGCAAGGAGTTAGCAAATAGAATCATCCTTAAAAGGATAAGGAAAAGATTAGATGACATCAAACGAAAATGGACTGATGAACTACCAAGTGTACTATGGTCTCATAGCACTACCACATAATTCACCATAAAAGAAACCCTATTCCTGTTTGTTTATAGGAGTAAAGCTATGATCTTGATAGAACTAGGATAGTGTTTCAATCAAAGAAAGTACTATGAGCAAGGAAAGAATAACAAAAAAAGAATAAAGGACTTAGACATGCTACTAGAGATTAGGGAAATAGCTCACCTTCATAGTGAGTGATATAAGGGCAAAAGGACTAAGATCATTAAAAAGAAAATCTAAAAGAAAGAATTTGTAAAAGGCACACTAGTCCTTTGATGAATGGATGGGCCACAAAAAGTACAATCTAAAGGGAAGCTAGCAACATTATGGGAAGGCCCTTAGCAAGTGTGAAACAATTGGTCAAATGATGCAAACCGCCTTGAAACCATTAAAGGGAAACCCCTCCCCGTACACCTAGAGTATAATGTATCTCAAAGCATATCATGTATAGATTTGAAAAATGGTTTATTAGAAAGGCATGTAATTAAAATATTTGAAATGAAAGTGACAGTTATTCAGAATTTAAACAAGTATTACTAATACAAGCTTCAACAGTTCCCTTGGTACTATTATTAAACTTGAACAACCCTCAATTCTAATACAAACCTCAAGTAGTTCCTTCAATACTAATATAAACCCAAGTTGTTCCCTCAGTACTAATACAAACCTGAGCAATTCCCTCGATACTATTATTAAACCTAAGTAGTTCCCTCGATACTATTATCAAACCCAAGTAGCTCCATTGGAACTAATACAAATCGAGTAGTTACCTCAATGCAGTTATAAATTAAACAAGTCCTTGAAACATCATCCTAAGCTTAGAATAAAGACCCAGAGGCCTGCCAGCCTAAAAGTTAATCACTACCACACATAAATCCCCCAAAGTTGAGCTTGTAAAAACAATTGACTCATTGGAGATCGATGATCCAAAAGCATAAAGACAAGATAAATAAGCACTTGAAATAAAGTAGGTGACTTGTTAAAGGTCTTAAATAAAGAAAACATTGTACAACCAAAGATCATTTCATTCAAAGAAAGTTTATTCAAGAAGGGCATATGTAAAAAAATAATTAAAAAAATACAACAAGAGTAGAAATGGCCATTCAAGCTAGGCAGTGTTTCTCCAAAATGGTTGCCAAGGGCATGTCCCTCTCAATCTTCAATAGGTTGAGTGACATATCATTATTGAAATACTTGATCTACTTCACAGCCTCATTAAATCCTAATTGGTACATGGGATATGACAGATTCTTAACCTTGATAATTTTTACTTGAAGCTTCTTTTCCTTAACTTTAAGGGCTTGTTTGTCCTTCTCATGGATCTTTCACTTGGCTAATAACTCCAAATCTCATTGTAGGAGTAGTTCCATGGATTGGTTCCTTTCTAAGATCATTGCCTCCTTATCTTTCACCAATCCAAAAACATAACCAGCTAGATCATGGATGCACTTGTTGTGATTAGTAAGCTCAACCACCTTGGTTTCGAGCTCCTTATAACTAGTACATGGGATATAATAGATTCTCAACGTTGATAATTTTTACTTGAAGCTTCTTTTCCTTAACTTTAAGGGCTTGTTTGTCCTTCTCATGGCACTTTCCCTTGGCTGATAGCTCCAAATCTCATTGTAGGAGCAGTTCCGTGGATTGGTTCCTTTCTAAGATCATTGCCTCCTTATCTCTCACCAATCCAAAAACATAACCAGCTAGATCATGGATGCACTTGTTATGATTAGTAAGCTCAACCACCTTGGTTTTGAGCTCCTTATAATTGGTACATGGGATATAATAGATTCTCAACCTTGATAATTTTTACTTGAAGCTTCTTTTCCTTAACTTTAAGGGCTTGTTTGTCCTTCTCATGGCTCTTTCCCTTGGCTGATAGCTCTAAATCTCATTGTAGGAGTAGTTTCATGGATTGCCTCCTATCTAAGATCATTGCCTCCTTATCTCTCACCAATCCAAAAACATAACCAGCTAGATCATGGATGCACTTGTCGTGATTGGTAAGCTTAACCACCTTAATTTCGAGCTCCTTCTTTAAAGAATCCAAAGCCCTAACCTTAGCCTTTGTGCAATCCCTTTCAGTATGAACTAAGTGAGGAATTCTTGACAAAATGGAATCCTAACTGGTACATGGGACATGATAGGTTCTTGACCTTAATAAATTTTGCTTGAAGTTTCTTCTCCTTGGCTTCAAAGGCTTACTTGTCCTCTTTATGGCTCTTTTACTCAACTAATAGCTCCTGATCTTATTTCAGGAGTAGGTGGGTAGATTGGTTCCTTTCCAAGATCATTGCTCCTTATCTCTCATTAATGCAAAAACATAACCAACTAGACCTTAGATGCTCTTGTCGTGATTGGCAAGCTTAACCACCTTTATTTTAAGCTTCTTCTTCAAAAAATCCAAAGCCCTAACCTTAGCTTTTGTGCAATCCCATTCTGTATGAGCTAGGTGAGGAATTGTTGATAACATGTAAGTCATCAATTGGACTAATTGAGTAGTGGAAGATTTAATTAGCTGAAAGGCCCCGTGGTCTACCATGAACACTTTGCAGTGCTTAACATTGATCAAGGGTAGTAATTGCCTTTAGAGGAAGGCTGCATAGTCCAAATTATCATACCACATGTTGTCTATGTTATTGTAAGTGAAGCTAGCCCCTTCAGGAAGTCCAACGGAGTAAGTCAGACTAGGATGACACATTGATCTTATTAGTAGAAGAAGTAGGGGTGTTAGAGATGGAGCTAGATGCTAGGCTTTTGGAGGAATCACCCAAATCTTGAGTTCTCTTGCAAGATGATAAGGTTTGCTCTTACTCAGAGAACTCTTAGAATGGCTAGGGGAGAGGTGTTCCCTCCTAGCATCCAAGGCAACTTCAAGATCGCCTTCAATCCACATGACTAGAGTCACTCATGGCTTTATTTGAGCAAGAGTATGAGCATGGATCTCCTCAAGTTTCTATGGGTCCATCTTTAATTGGTCAATTTCTAAAATCTATCCATATATCTAATAACCTACAAGAAGGTAAGCTATCTATATAACGTTACACATAGAACGAAAATGACAAGTGAAAAAGGGGGATATACATGAATCATAGTCTGAGAGTCAAAAGGACCTAAAGATAAAAGATTGAGTATTAAATCATACTTGTCTAAAGAATAATCCTTGAAAGGACATTCTTTGGTTGACAAGCAAGCTTTACCCACTTGACATAGGAGATATATTCCCGATCATGAAGGAAAAAAGGATGAAACCCTTCCACCATGCTCAGCTTGAAGAAAGAATTTTTCAATGATCGAATAAAGGTGAGCATATTCCTAAAAATCAGCCAACCTGGTTGTTGAGTGAAGTGAATCCACCCTTCAAGTTTCTATTGGGAATAGGTGAAGAAGAAGAAGAAAGTGTCTACAAGAAAATCCTAACATATCCAAAGGTAGACCACCTCAAAACAAACAAAGAATGCTTAAGCATTCCAAGTAAGTTGTGAAGGGTAGACATTAAGCTTCTCAAGAGCATCTTGTTGAAAAGCGGTAAAAGGTAGAGAGAGACATACAACCAGTTGATGACATTGCCATAGAACATGATAAAGGAGGTATCATAGCTATAGGAGCCCTTGTCAACATCTATAGGTTAAAAGAAGATCCTTTCAATAGATTCACCCACCACATAGATCATCTCCAACTCTTCTATAACTTTCGGGTTTTGCCACTCAATCGAAGAAGGCACCATTTTTACATTTGGATGAATCTACTTGAGATTGTTTGGAGCGGCATTAATGAGAAGAGCCCTCTTAACTCCACTATCATCATAAGAGCGTAGAGCCACAATTATTTGAATGTGAAGTAAAACACGGAGTGCTTGAAGGAGTAATCATTAGAGTCGGATCATTCAAAATCAAACGATAGATCAATGGGGTCGTTCGACCTTCTAGGCATGAAATAATGGATGTCAAAATCCTACATTCAAAAATAAGGCAAAAAAGTCAAGATAACCAATAGGATAGAGGAGCATTCGATTGAGCGATGTAAGGGAAGAACAAGAAAAATGAAGAAAAGGAAAAATGTAAAAAAAATGAAAAAGAAAAGCCATAAGTGATGTTTTCAATTCCAGAGGAAGAGGAAACAGGGAAGAAGCCCTCAAAAATGTAGAAGTTTCAAAAGAGGATAACAAAGAAAAAGTAGAAAAATGCCTATTCTTCCTAAACATAGGCTAAAAATGGAAAGGTAAAGTAGTATACTAGAGAAAATAGGCTGGAGAACTGCCAAAGTGCAAGGAAAATGTCAAAACTATAAGAGGAGCACCCAAGACAGACAAGGACAGTAAAGAAAATAGAGGAAAAAGAAGCAAATTTCAAAATTCTAGACACTATTTATGGAAAAGAAGAAAATCGATCTAATGACAGATGGCAAAAGGAAACAGATGATCCATATCACAATCTACATGATGACAAGACAACTGCACCTTAGGAACTAATAAGTAATAATGGCATCCTGCAACCACCAATTCATAACTAGAAAGGAGAAATGAAAGGTCCCTCTTAGCCAATTGACACAATAAGGAATAGGAAGGTAAGTGATATAGTCCAAAATGAACACTCGAGTTATGACCATTCAAACCCTCATGATGGTCGAGCAACTCTGAGCCTAAGCATCGAACCATGATGCTACAGAGCCCAAACTTAACTTCAAAATTATAGTTAATCAACTAAAAGCTCCTAGCCAATAACCTCAACTACACAACCGCTTGATAGCCTAAAGACAAATTAGCTTTCCAACAAGGCTAATTAGTACACTTAGAAACGTGTGCAAGTGGCATGACCACATCATCAATTGCTAAGCAAAAATCATGCTTATGCTATTAGCATAACCAAGAGACGTGGATGCTCTTTACTAGTCTAAGAACATGACAATCAATGTGCTTAACACCTATATAAACATTAAGGTAATCCCTCTTCTGGAATCTTTGATTTACAAGTTTCACTAAGACTCTATTACAAAATTGACTTAAGCATTGGAGTGTATTTGATGGATCATATTCATTATTATGGCTAACCTTGTTACTTGTGCAGGTCTTGGCCTCGTCGGTCTCTTTTCTACTAGTCATCTCCCTTCATAAATAGAGTTTTGATTTATAGATCATCTTCACTTCACATATTAAAGCTCTACTTCTAGATTTAACTTGAGTGTCAAAGTTTGCTCAACAAACCATTTTTGTTGTGCACTGCTGACATTGCTCCTTATGCAAGTCGTTTCACCATCGCGTATAATTCCTCTTTGTCATTTCACTTTAGTTGAAGAGTTTCAACATGTATTGATGTATAATCCTTGATTGTAAATTGATATATTGAATTTTATATTATTGCATGGCACTAAGGCATGATAGTATCCAAATACGGATAAAATAATTGTTTGATTGCCTATTTTGTGAGTGTTATTGATATTGCAATTGCAATTATTTAATGCTTTACATGTCAATACTTGAAAAGGTCTTTTACATGTGTCTAGATATTTATGACTTTTAGACTAATTGTCTAGATATTGATGATTACATCAGTCTTGATATCAATGAGAGTATATTGATATCACTTCTAAAATCATAATCACATGCAATGTTTGGCATGTTGTGCAAATATGATTGTTGTTCTTTAAGAACATATTTTTGGATAAAGATCTTGTGATGATCTTTGATATTATATTATCTTGTGAAAGTGCACAAAATTCTAATGTTTGCTTGCAAGGCTTGATTTAAGATATTTTTCATGTTATCAAATATGTATATTTGTTAGTAAAAAAATATGCATAATAAAGGGGGTTATAATTTATTTAGACCTTATTGTATAGAAAATTTTTTGAGTTTTGAAATAATTTTAATAAGTATACTTTCCATAGAAAAATATTAAATTTGACATATATGTCAAATTGTCATTAGGCATGGTATAAAACAACTATAAAACAACTATAAGTATACTTTCTACTAAAAAATAATTTTAATAAGTAATAGATGCTTTTGTTTAGCTAATGCATATTGCTACTAAGAGAGTTTTTTAATGTGTTGTAAGTCAAATCTTTAGACCTCTATCATTTCTCGTTTAAAGTGATAGCTTGGAATGTCCACTGCAAAAAAATGTCTCTTGTTGTAAATACATGGCATTGATCATAGTTTTTGGCTTGGTATCTATATAAGCTACTTGTCTAAAAGCCTAAAGTTAATAATTGATTCCCCTTATATCATAACATTAATATGTGTGGTTAGAGATTTAAGAAATCTTAATTCTATATATCATATGAAACTACTAAGATGTGTACATATATTTTGGGACATGAGAATGAAATAATTTCATTCAAATGTTGACTATTTCCAAACCAAGGTTCTTATGTCTATAGGATTTTTTGAAGCCTATTAATATATTAGGCATTCAATTCTATTTTTCCATAATATGTTTGGCCAGTGGAAGTCCCATTATGTGAATGACTGAACACTTCATCTTAGTTAATGATCATAACAAGTTTATTGATACACGATGTATATATTATTTATTTTAACACAACTTGTTAATCTTTATTTTGTGTACCATTATCATATTTGTTTTGATTATATTGGTACATTTATAATATATTTAATATGCAATTTATGATTCTTTATTAATACATATATCTTTTGATTGAGAAATATACCAATTATTTGTTATGTTTATGAGGATTAAGATATGGTGCTAGTCATTAGCTCCTAAGCATGTATATATAGCATCTTATTAGCACTATATTAGGATAATGAAACTTGCCTTGTTGAAGGCTAGTTATCATGTCTAATATACTATTCTATATGATGCTTTTTAGGACTGAGATTTGGTGTCAATCATTAGTAAATGGGCTACATGTTTGCCCCTTAGTTAATACCATTTTGAAACTTTGAGACATTATGATGACAGATTTATAAGGACTAGGACTCAATGTTGGTCGCTAATTCCTGCATTTGATGTATGTCTCTTAATTAACACTTTTTTGGAATTTTGAGACAATTAACTTTGTTGTTGCCAAGAGATTTCTCTGTCTTATTGTTGAGCTTGTTATAAAGAAATCGTTGAGGACTGATTTGAAAAATAACATGTTTTGCTAGATCACACCTTTGATGCTATTTTTTTTTTGCTACATTTTCTCATTGATTACTTTTGTTAGAGCAACAGATAATATTTGTAACCATGGAAGGTATTTCATTGATAATAATGTAATTACTGCCATGATTCGATATTATTAATTACTTTGGATAGAGTCATGTTTCTCGTGTCATCTGTTGGATGGTATATTTTCAAAATCATGGCCATGTGTTTTAAATTTTTTATTCAACCTAAGAGTCATTTTCAAATAATTTTTTAAAAATAAAATCTTTACAATTAATGTTGTTGAAGTGGGAGAACGTTAAAAATCTTTTGTGTGGGCTACCATTAATTATAAGTAATTTTTGTTTTAATAAAACTGGTTGAATAATCAACCAAAAGGTTTATTTTTTGCAGTTCGGGTCTAATAAAGTAATCTATTACTTATTATGGGCTTTTGGATACTTGATTGTGGATTAATGTGTTGGTAGCTAAAGTGTAGGCCTAGACCTTTTAATAGCCCATGAAGGAAGGGTCAATTAGGATTTCTTAATATTAGCTAGGTCCCTTTTTCACTTCTAGTTTGTTGTCGTTATTAGCTTGCTCGATTGAAAACCACACAATATACAACAATGAGAGGAAGTCCTATGCCACCAGTGCACTCTTGTGTTCTGTTAATTTTATGGACTTTCATGAAAGGTATGCTTCTGCTTATTTCTCAATATTCTAATTTCTGTAAAAGTTAACAATTAATTTTCTTACAAGGAAAAGTGTTAATTTAATTATAATAGGTTTTTCTGGTCAATTAAAAGGTTAGTGAGATTATTATCTGAAAGAAACTGAAAAACTCAATTATTTCAAATAGTCAAACCAAAAATTATAGATGTTCAAATAATTCAATCATCTAATGTAGTTAATATTTTAATAGAAGTAATAACAAAATAAGTCATAGGAAGTCCCTCTCAAATTCAATGTAGAGCCTTTAAAGCCTTGCTAAATCATAAGTGTCCAACGTTAATAGATTTTAGGTGGTATAAAGATACATTTTTATCAAGAATTTTTACAAGACTATATTATAATTTAGCATGTTGAAAAGAAAATTTTATAGCAAGACTTCTAAAATAATTTTCAAAAAGAGTTAGAGAAAACTTAAGAAGAGAATTTAATGGAAATATTCCTTCAGTAGAATTATCTTCTGATCAATTAATCAGTACAAATAATCAAAAAGGATTAGCTTTATATACTTATATAAAATTGAAAGTTAAAATAAAAATGAAAATAGAATTAATAGGAAAGAATTAGGAACATTTTGTCAACAATATGGTTACAAACCTATACAAGAAGCACATTCTATTAACAAAAAGAAGAAAATAAAAGTAAACAAAAACGCATCATCCAAACCACCAAGAAGAAATAGCACCTCTCACTACGTAAAGTCTAGCCTAACATATCAATCACCTAGCCAAAGACCTAGGAAGTCTAAGAAGAGTACAAAAAGCAAGAAAAAAATAATATGCTACAAATGTGGTCAATTTGGCCATTATAGTAGGAATTGTAATATGAAACAAAAAATAATAATAATATAAGTGTTAGTAATGAACTAAAACTCCAATTAAAGAACTCATACTAAATTCAATATCTTAATTAAAGTATTCTCAAGAAGATAAAGAACAAATTTATCAAATTCAAGAAGATTTTAAATTAGAAAATTTGTTAAAAGAAAATTTTTCAGAAAAGGGAAAAAAATAAAACTTGTTTCAAAATTGGGGAGAAATATGTGTATGTTCTCCAGCAACATCTCCTACTATTAATATTATTTTAAAAGATTTAAAACCTTTAATAGAAATAATAGATAAAATTTTAGATGTAGAAATTCAAAAAGTATATTGACTAAAATTAAAAAAAAATTGATCAAAAAGAAAAACAAGAAAAAGTAAAGCCTTATAATTGAAAATTTCTAATAGATTCAAAAATTCTAGAAATAAAATTACTATACAAGACTTATAGACACAAATTAATAATATCAAGAGTGAGATAAAAGAAACAAAAGAGAAAATTTTAGAAATAGAATAATAAATCTTTCAATTATCTACTAAAAAAATATAAAAGAAAAAGGAAAGGAAGAAATTAATAATGCTCATCCTTCTCAAAAGAATAATGAAAGCTTTTCAAAGAATTCAATTCCATAAGTGGATTTGTCAAATTGATTTAGTCATCAATAATCAATTTCATAAAACATTTTATGCTTTAGTATATTCAAGAGTAGACATGAATTGTATTCAAGAAGGATTGATACCAATAAAATATTATAAAAAAGACAAAAAAATCATTAAGAAATATTAGTGGTGTAGAAATGCAAATTAATTACAAATTAAAGAATGTTTGTATGTGTAAACATTCAAAAAAAAATTGTGTTAATAAAAAATATGAATGAACAAATAATTTTAGAAATATCTTTTTTAACATAAATATATCCTTTCGAAGTTACAACAAAAGGAATTTATTCTTTAAAATTTAATAAAATATGTCTTGAATTTGTTATCTCTTCAATAGCCCCAGATGACAAATTATTCAAGAAAATGAAATCTTTCTTCAAGATATCTAGAATTTAGAAGCTAGAATTTAAGTATAAATGGAGCTTACTTTGAGGAAGAATTTGGATCGAATGTCAAAAAAAAAATACATGATTTCAAAATCTCATTGCATGTTTTTAAGAAAATTATTTGATATTTGATTCTTAAAATGAAAATTTTACAGAATAAGTTTTTATAGGATTCAAGATGAGTACAAATAGAAGTCCGTCTCCAAAAAGGAAAAAACCTTACTAGATTATGCCATGAAACCACCTACATTTCCAACATCAAATCCATCTAATCAAGCTATTATTCGCCCTCTCAACAAGATCCACCATATTACCAATTCAAAATAGGTTTGCCACCTTAGGTACTATTCCTACTCCTCATAGAAATTATCTGGAGGCTACTTCTTCTTCAATAGCTTCTTCATCAAAGTCATCTCCCAAATACTTTATGTTATGTGCATTCTCCAGTTCTACGAAATGGGCTGGCAAAGGTCCGACAACAAACCAAATCTGAATAAGAGAAGAGTCAAGCTAGCTAGACCATTGTCCACATGGACATAGAACAAGATAGAAGTCCCATCTTGCTAAGGCTCACTAAGGGAAAAGACCTAACTTGCATGGCCGACAGCTCACAATACGTGAGCTCGTATTGCCAAAGGCAAGCTTATGAAGATTGTCCTTGAGAATAGAAGGCCAGTAGTAATCGAGAATCCCATCTCACAAACGTTGCATCTCATTCAACAAAGAGCTCGTTGAGTAAAACCCTGAACCAACAACCCGCTCAAACTTAGTGCGTGGGACTAGCCTACAAGAAGTAGTAATGCAGGCCCACCCGTAAAAAAGCAAACTCTAGAAATCAGCTAGCAGTTTGCAGAAGCCAATTTGTAGGAGCTGCACTTGTCATTTACATTTATTATTTGATGTAATAAAAATACAAACTATGTAATTATACTTGTAACCTCCTCCTTTCTATTAATAAGGGAAAGAAGCTCTCTGTAAAAAAAAAAAAAAAAAGAGGCAAGAATACTGTACCAAAACTCTACTAAAATTCTCCATAAGTAATAAAATGCTATTGTGAACGTAAGGGCCGATTCCATCCAACTTTGGCCAAACCACGTTAAAACCCTATTATGTTCTTCTTGTTCTTCGTCTGTTTTCTATTATTTGCTGATTCATTAACATTTGCACAACCAGATTGCAATTTGGGTCTGTAAGAACCCCTTTGGTTGGCTGGATTTAGCAGAATCGAAATCCACCGTCAACATTTTGGCATGCCCGATGGGACCCATCTATTCTCTAGTTATCTCTCTATTTTTCTAGTTGATTTTATTCAACTATAATGGCTAGAAGGAAGGCCATCGAGAAGTCGGATGCTATTGTCAACTAGCTTGAGGGTCATACGGCAAGTTCTTCTACTGCTCAAGCTGTCAATCGTTTTCCCCCTTTGGCTCATTGCCAACTTACTGTTACTGTCTTTGAGACTGATGAAATGCAAACCTGGCTTCAACGTCAAGACAAGCTGGAGAATATGATGGGAGAGCTAAGTCATCACGCTAGCGTAAGTGCAAACTTAGGGTTTGCCTAAGTTTGCAAAAGCAGAATGAAGCCGCTACACCCAAAAATATTACTCAATAGTAGTAAGCTGGATGTTCAAGTAGGGCCAATCAATCTTCAAGTCATTGCTCGTAGCAGTAGACTCTGGGTCACCGCTCTCACGACCAGGAGAGTCAAAGGGTTCAACAATCTTTTAGCCAATAATTTGGGGTGAGGGACTCACTGCTATAAGAGTTATATCAAAAAATGAACTAATTGGAGAAATGTTTTCGAGCTCCGAATGATCAAGCTCACTTTGAGGACAGGTCACCATTCTCTAAAGAGATCAAGACTCAGACCCTTCCTCTCAAGCTCAAAGTCCCTGTGATTCCTTTATACAATGGAGAAACTGATCCTTATGACCATCTAGATGCATTCAACATTTAGATGGATTTGCAAATGGTTAATCCGTTAGTTAAATGCTAGGTTTTCCCAGCTACATTAGGAGGTGTACCTCGAGCATAGTTCAAAAGCCTTTCTGCTCACTTAATATGTAGTTAGGAGGAGTGCCAGTAGAAGTTCATCAGTCAGTATCGAGCATTGAAGAGGTAGCTCATACCCTCTACCACCTCACGATGATCTTCCAGCGTAAGCATGAGTCACTGAAGGATTACATAGCCAAGTTTAGACTTGAAACTAACTCCGTAAAGAATCCATCTGAAGAAACCATTTTAGCAACAACCTCCATGGGACTCCACAAATATGGAAAGATGTCCAAAAGTCTATACAAGTCCCTAGTGAAGGACTTAATCGAGTTCTATGAACGAGTCGCCAAGCAGAATAAATAGGAAGAAACTTTTATCTTAGGAGAGCCTAACCGAAAGGATCAGAAAAATGGTTCCACACATAACAAGAAGATGGGCAATGTGGATCAAGGTGACCACTCTGACGAGCAGACTATGAAGAAGTCTAGCAAGTCCAAGGGTGAGCAGCCCTAACCCCAGCTAGCCATAAGCATTATAGCGTCCTATTAGACACCCAAGATAGGATATTTGTAATGGAAAGGGAAATAGAAGATTTTAGGAAGCCAAACCCTATAAAGATTCCTTATAGGTAGAGAAACAAGCAAGAGTTCTGCGCTTATCAAAATGAGGTCAGGCATGGCACTTCAAATTGTCGGGAACTTAGGGACACTATTAAAGATCTCATCAAGAGAGGTCGCTTATGAAGCTACATAGTGCAACCTTTAAGGTAGCGACCTGAGCCTTCCTAGTGGGACCTCGAGCAAGAAGAGGCCCCTATAATGAGAATCATATGTTAATGTTGTAATGAATTTTGAGAATTAATGAATGCATTTCAATTTCTTTTGTTGGTTTTTGAACGAACTCTATGCAAAGTCTTGTGGCAAAAAGCAAGTTGTCCTTGAATCTGGCAGATTAGTCACTCATCATCCAGTGAAGTTTCCTAGGGCACAGCTTCCATGCTACTTGGGCTCATACTTTGCCAAGGCGTAACTTTCATGTGGCCTAGGGCACTTGAAAATTGCATAGGCGTGGCTTTCATGTGACCTTGCACAATTACCAGCTTGCGAGCTGAGGCCACTAGAGCTCATTCTAGTATAATTGCCAACTTTTGGGCTGAGCTGCTGGAGATCATTCCAGTACAATTGCCAGCTTTTGGGCTGAGGCCATTAGAGCTCATTCTAGCATAATTGCTTGCTCTCAAGCTGAGGCTACCAGAGCTCATTCCAATACAATTACCAACTTTTGAGCTAAGGCCATTGGAGCTCATTCTAGTACAATTGCTAACTTCTGAGCTAAGGCCACTGTAGCTTATTCAGTACAATTGCCAACTTTCAAGCTGAGGCTGCTAGAGCTCATTCCAGTACAATTGCTAACTTTTGAGCTGAGGCCGCTGGAGCTCATTTCAGAAACTTATTGGAAAACTATGCTTCTAGTCTAATTGAGGCTTGGAGATACTCAAAATAAACTCAACCAATTGTGACTTAATGCTTGTAACTCTCATGTAACTTAATGTTCGCAGCTCTCATGTGACTTAATGCTCATAACTCTCATGCGACCAAATATTTGCATCTCTCACGCGACCTACTATTCACAGCTTTCATGAGACCTAATTCTTATAACCTTCAAATGATCTACTTTTACATTATTCATTACTAAATCATTTTAGTTCTTAGATCAATTAACAAATACAATCGATTGGTTATCTAAACATTTTGTTTTACTATGATTTGCAGGAATTTATGTTTTTATTTGTAATATGCAGAAAATTCAACTCAATATGCAAGAATCATAAAGAACGGTTCTTTCATTAAAAGCCTCAATAAGGTAAATCTGCAAGATTTAAAGTACAAACTAGAACAAGCCGAAGGTTGAAGAGAATAGAAAGAAAACCCACTATTAGGAGACAAATTTCTAAGAGACCAAGGAGCACATCAGATCCCTAACTTTCTTCTTCCAACCATCCTTCTTAGCAGCAAGCTCTTCCTCTGCCTCACCCTTAGCATTGAGGACTCCAAAGAGGCACGCCAGGAAGGCTGGGAATGAAGAACCCCATGGCACCACCATGAGGAAATAATCCAAGATCTATGAAAGATCTTCCCTCATTCTAGGAGAAGCAGAATTGCCTGAAAAGGCTCTGTATGCAGCAGGCCATGCACATTCCTCCTAAAAGATAGACTACCGGAGGTGTGAGGGGCTTGTTTAATGCTCTCATCAGTTTAACTCACTAGTTAAAGGAAGAACTTCCCACACTTTAAATAATGGACTGGCCTGGTCTCATTAAAGAGTCCAAAAGAACTCCCAACCACTTTCATTAAAGGCCTTGGAAGAAAATAAGGCAACCTCGTAAGTGATAATGAGACATGTATGGCCTAAGGTATGACCTAGATCAGATGAAATGATAGGCTAACCAAAGACTTTGACTACACGATAATCCATAATAAAAAACCATTTGCCAGTGAAACTATTTAACTCCTAGCTCGTGAAGTGAGCTAAGAGTTGGGGGCTTATGTTATGTGCATTCTCCAATTCTGTGAAATGGGCTAGCAAAGGCCTAACAACAAACCAAGTCTGAATGAGAGAAGAGTCAAGCTCACTAGACCATTATCCATACAGACATAGAACAAGATAGAAGTCCTAGCTTGGTAAGGAAAAAGACCCAACTCGTAATATGCGAGCTCGCGAAGATTGTCCTCATTGACCAAAGGCTAGTAGTAGTCGAGAATCCTATCTCACGGACATTGTATCCCATTTAACAAGGAGCTCATTAAGGAAAATCCTAAACCAGTGACCCCCTCAGACTTAGTGCCTAGGACCAGCCTATAAGAAGTAGCATTGCGGGCCTACCTATAGAAAGCAAACTCTAGAAGTTAGCCAGTAGTCAGCAGAAGCCAATTTGTAGGAGCTGTACTTGTCATTTACATTTATTATTTGATGTAACAAAAATACAAACTATGTAATTATACTTGTAACCTCCTCCCTTCTATAACTAGGGGAAAGGAGCTCTCTGTAAAAAAAAAAGTTAGAATACTATACCAAAACTCTACTAAAATCTCTCTATAAGTAATAAAATGCTACCATGGACGTAGAGGATAGTTCCATCTAGCTTTGGCCAAACCACGTTAAAACCCTACCGTGTTCTTCTTGTTCTTTGTCTATTTTCTGTTATTTGCTATATTCATTAACATTCACACAACTGAATTGCAGTTTGGGTCTACAAGAACCCCTGTGGTTGGCTGAATTTGGCAGAATCGAAATCCACCATCAACAACTTTCAAAATTTAGCATACATTACCAAAGGCATCGAGATTCCAATGGCTATTATTGAAGAACATTAGAAAATTCCAACCCCTCAAGAATGTGCAAAATCTATTCTTCTTCAAAAGTTTACTTTTATCCCAGAAACTCTTGAAAAGACAAGATAATTGGAACATAAAAGTGATCCATCAAACCCTGGAAAGGTATCTTTTTCAAAACTCAAAATTATTCAAATTTTAACCTTTCAAGACTGGAGATAGTCTTCTTTTACCCATAAAAGTTTTGAAATTTCTTATGAACCTTCAAATTTCAATTATGAAGACTACAAATAGGCATAGTCCAATATCCTATACTAAAATAATTATTCTCATTCTTGGTTTATTTAATTCATTGTAGTTTGTTCAAAAAATTGCCCTACTTGATTCTCATGATGGTTCAAAATTTATGGATCAATTCCTTAAATTTTTTACACAAAAATTCAATAAAGTTTTGATTTCTTTTCCTTAAAAATCAGTCAAAATATTGATAAAGTCCAATATTTTTATATTAATTTCAACATTTCCTAGATTCTTTACTAGGACTATACTTTCATGTAAAAATACCCTCAACCATGTCCCATGAGTTTGGCAAGAATGTTTACAGTTAAATGATGGTCAAAGTTCAAAAGTGAGTATGCTGACATCCAAGTTGTTCAAAATTACCTCGAACTTACTCCTTGGCCAATGGCATTATCTCAAGAGCAAACTTCATTTCTCACTTCAAAAAGTAACTTATCAACTGAATTGATAGAGACTTCTTAAAAAGAACAACTCAAAAAGAGACTGTTTGAAATGTTATCTTAAATAGAAAATGATAAAGGTAGTGCCAATAACGAAGAAATTCAATCAGCATTCAATTAAAATGAAAATGATTGCTATGGAATAGATATCAATCAAGTTCAATGAATTCAAAAGCTAGAAGAAAAATACAAAAGGTAACTATAACTTAGAGGGTACCCTTACACTTTCTGACAAGATTCTCCTTACTTAAGATTTATCAAGAAGGACATCACGTGTGCTTCAAAATTCCAAATTCCCTCTGCAAAAGCTAAAATAAAGAAAACATCAATCAAAATAATTGATTTACAAAACCAAAATCAAAAGAAACTTGAAGTTCACAACAAATGAAGCAAATTCAAGAATTTTTCAAGTCCAAAGGTAATTCAAGATGCCTATATAAGGTAATATCCTCAAAGCTTGTGGCAGAAGTCCAAAAACTCAAGACAAATCATTTAGAATTACACAGCTTTCAAATGCCTCTTCTAATCCTTTCCTTTCATTTCCCCTCAAAATTTGTAATTTTCCTTTTTCTTTTCATAATCCTTGTATATGACTATAAAGGATCAACAAAATTTCTGTAAGTTTTCATTCATTATGCTTATTTGTTTAAAGTTCATTATTGCTTTAATTTTATTAAATCATGTATGCATTGCTTCCATGTTTTTTATTACTGCGCTTCCATACTACTCTATTATTTTTAATATATATGCATTATTTTCCACACTTATAACATCAATCCAAAGCTCCTTGGGTAACTCCACCCCACTTGGTATTAAAGCCTTTTAAGGGAGAGGGTGGTGTCCATAGTAAGAAAAGTTAATGGTTATTATTGCACTAGTTGGTAGTTACTATAGTGGAGGTTAAACCTCAAACTCATAGATTAAGTTGTGTATTGGTCAGCCTTAAAAGCCATGTTAGTTAGTCATTTGTGAAGCCCAAGTAAAAGTGTGTTAGGTGATCCATGGTGTTAGGTGATCCTAAACAATTAATCTAGAAAGTTTGGGTAGTAAACTAAAATTATAGTAATTAACAATTATTCTCAATAGCAATGGCTTACCTAATTAGGAAATTGTCCTTTAAATTCAAGGATCTAATACTTTTAACTTCTAGTTAAAACTCTAGTGAAGAAAAGATTAATCAAGATATAATTAATAATCAAGAGATAATTATTTCTAAAATAGAGCAAAAATTATGTAATTAGAATATACCTAAAGTACCAACTCAAAAAATTTATAAAATTGATATTTTTGATTTTTTTTCCTAGATTATATTATCAAACTTCTGAACAAAATTTAGGTATTCATAAAACTTATAACTCAATACCCTTTCTTTTAAAAGAACTTGTCAAAGAACATAAGAAACATTATAACTATTTACATATAGGACTTATACAAGTAGCTGCAAAACCACTTCTTAAGTTAGGAACTGATACTCAAATATTAACGGTATTAAGAAATTCTAGAGCAACAACTTTCAGAAATTCAATATTATCTTATTTATAATCAAATCTTCATAATGGTCCTATTTATTTTCATTATTTTCCAGATTATACTATAGCTTTAGGTTACCCAGATTTACATAACTTTTTAAGTTTACTTGTCAAAATTGAAGAGAAATTTGGGTAGAAGGAAACAAACACCTAGATATAGTTTATAGGATTCATTATAAAGTCAAGAAAACTAACATCAATAATAAAGTGTTAATAGAAGCAAATACAAAAAAAATCCTCAATTTTTACTCAAAAGCCCCTAAAACATGATCAAATTTCCTTTTTAGATGAATGAAAATTACCAAAATTAATGCCTCCAAGATATGAAAGTAGTTCAACAATTAATCAAATAATTAAAGAAGCTTTAGGAGATGTAACTTTAAGATTTATAAATAAATATTCAAGATTTTTTACACTTGAAGACTTTTTGAGAGCATAACAACATGTTGAACCTTTTGAAAACCTTTTCAATGCACGATCTTTGAGACAAGCCAAGAAAACCCCAAAATGATGAAAAAAGATCAAGTAAAAAAGTAGGTCCCATAGGCTTCCATTATTGGTACCTTAATGTATACTCAAGTATGCACACATCTTGATATTGCTTATAAGATTTGTGTACTTGGGAGCTACTTGAGTGATCTTGGTCAAAAACATTAGATTACTACAAAGAAAAGTTATGGAGTACCTGAAAGGTACAAAGAATTTTGTTCAACCTATCACAGCTCTGGTGATCTGGTAGTTACAAGCAACTTTGACTCTAATTTTGTAAGTTGTCTAGATGATAAGGGGTCGACATTTAGATGCATCCTTATGATGGTAGGAGGAACAGTTATGTGGAAAAGTGCCGAACAATCAATCACAACAACTTCTATTATGGAAGTAGAGTATGTCGCATGTTATAAAGTCACTTATGAAGCTACTTGATTAAGGAATATGATATCTGGATTTAAGGTTGTTGAGTGTAATTCTATAACCTTAACCACATGTTGCAACAATGCTGTAATAGTGTGCTTCTCTCAAAATTAATAAAAGCTCTACTTGTACAAAGTATTTTGATTTTAAATATCAATTTGATAAAGACAAGATAAGCACGCATCATACATGTTGCCACGAATCGTATACTTGCAAATTCATTAACCAAAGGCTTAGGTATAAGATTGTCTTAGGAACAAGTAACTAGAATGAGTTTAGTTAAGCCTTTCAATATTCAGGGTTAGTGGGAATTTCATGTTTTCTTTTTGAAATGATGAATTTATGTTATTATTAATATCAGATTTATGAAACATTAATGATCTTGTCATACTTAGTTATTTGTGCACATAGTGTTATGGCATGTTGATAGAGATGTATAAACCCTGCCTCATTATCCTGTTGAAATTGTTGAATCTCATTTGGCATCATGGATGGATGCTTGGACCATTACGTGGAGATTTATATATAAGCACACTTATCGCTATAAAAAAATCTTATTACTCATATTTCACATTATGTGATGATCATTGAGGTGTAGGTACTCAAACATGTATGACATTAGTATCTTTATCATATATGATGCTCTGCACTATTGAATACTTATAATCTCAATTTAAACCTATGGTTGTAATGGTGTCATAATAAATTTAACATTTCTTAATGTGACCACATATGATAATTCAGATAACAGTTTTTCTTTATTATGTTCTAAACTATGTTGTCCAAGTGAGCAATTATTAGAATTTTTCCATGTGGATTTCTATAATTCAAAACATATTGTATAAAACCTAAATTACACAAATGTCAAATTAATTATTGTAAATTAGCCTAATTTGAAAGTGAAAATAGTATGGGGCTAAATACAACACTTAGGCTAAAAGTGGTTACTAGTTATTTAAGCCTTGTAATTGGGCTATCATGTGATGGGTTAACTTAGCCAATTAGGTTAATATATGCAATGTAGGTCCCTACTCTCACCCTTCGTCAATTTCTATGGTCTCTCTATCAGGATTTGCAAACAACTTCTCCCACAAACTACTAGGGATCGAGAGGAGTGAATCTACTAAGATTTCACTTGTTCAATTCATGTGATTCACAGCCAATACTAGGTAAGTAATTCTTTTACATTATAATTATTATTTATTAATTTACATTATATTTATGCTATATAATAGGATAAACCAGATTCGAGTGATTGATTCAATTATGTGATGCAATTTCTTGTAATTTTAAAGTGAAAATATTTTCCAAGAAAATCAATATATACAGCCTCAACACTAGATTTAGATTTATGGAACCACATAGACCTAGAATCTAGACAACCTCAAGTAAAACTTCAAAGTGTAAATTATAATGAAAATATTCCAAAGTCACAATATAGAGTAGATTATACTTCGACAAATGAACACACATCCCTACTTATTTAGATATTCAAAATTAACTTAATATGTTAAAAAGAGAGTTTGTTTTAAATAAACAATTTCTTAGTGAAGAATTTTATTCAGAGAAAAATATAGAAAAAAGAAAATGGTATTTCTTAAACTTCTATCCAAAATTGTTAGAAATATATAAAAAGATATATTACAAAACTTCAGAAAAATTAAGATATCTATAACTTGTTTGAAGATTATTGTGTTAATAATAATATAAAAAACCCTTTTATAAACAATAATAAAATTATTTCATTATATTACAAAGAAAAACTATACAACAATGGCAAACCTTAATAAACAAAATAATTATAGATAGTCATCCTCTTTTAGAAGAAATAAAATTTATATATTTAGATTCTTCAATAGTTGTTTCTCCTTTCAAAATAGGTGTCTCGAAAAGTGAATACCAAAATAATATAAGCCTTAAACAAATAAAAAATATTCAATATTAAAATAATTATTCTAATTAAATTCTTCATGCAATAGCAACTTAATTAAATAATATAAAAATTTTAGTAAGTAACTTTTCAAATCATTTATCCTTTTAAAAGTCTAATATTCAAAAAATAAATCAAAATTAGGACAACCTATTTTTGAACCTTTGTTTTTGCCTCAAGAAAAACTGAAAAC
Source organism: Saraca asoca (assembly GCA_026873985.1). Lineage (NCBI taxonomy): Eukaryota > Viridiplantae > Streptophyta > Magnoliopsida > Fabales > Fabaceae > Saraca > Saraca asoca. The sequence goes on along the minus strand of JANHAO010000877.1, from coordinate 15,635 downwards.
TTTTAAACTAACAAAATCAAATGATCATAAAGAATTATTAAAAGAAATTATAATAAAATTATAAAATTTAACTACTAATGAAAAAGTTTCAAAAAATAATGGAAAAGCCCCAAAAGACATCAATATTATTTCAAAAAAAAAAATGAAAAGATGGCATGTCTTGTGTTAAATAATAGTATATAAGAGTTAAAAGAAAGCTTGTTTCCGTATGTAAAGTATAATCAAATGTACTACACAGCTAGGTCTAACTCTATTGGACCTAGAGATGAAGATAAAAAAAAAAATATGGAAAACTATTCCGCATGTATAAAGAAACATTTATTCCTTCTCCCAATATTAATGTTCTATCAAAAAACTTTTAATCTCTAATAGAAATAATAGACCAAATTTTAGAGGTAGAAATTCAAAAGAAGTATTTATTAAAATTAAAAGAAATTATTGAAGAAAAGGATAATCAAGAAAAGGTAGAACTTTATGATTTACAAAAAAATTTCAATAGATTTAAAAATTCAAGTAGTAGAATTACTATTCAACACTTATAAACCGAAATCAATAATATCAAAAAGGAAATAAAAGGAAAAATTTAGAATTCAAATTAGATATTCTACAATTATTTGCAAAAAAAATAATATAAAAGGAAAAGAAAAAGTAGATATTTCTTCAACCTCTGAAGAACATGATATAAATGTTATTTAAAGAATTCAATTTTATAAGTAGACTTGTCAAATTAATTTAATTATCAATAATGAATTTCATAACACATTTTATTAGTAGATTCAAGAGCAAACATAAACTATATTCAAGAATGAATAATACCAACAAAATATTATAAAAAGACAAAAGAATCATTTAGAAATGCTTGTGGTGTTGATATGCAAATTAAAGCAAGGAACTTGTTTAAAAAATACTTTTGTTTTAATCAATAACATGAATGAGCAAATAATTTTGGGAACACCATTTTTAACCCAAATATATTCTTGCAAAGTTACTCTAGAATGAATTTATCCTTTAAAATTCAATAAAATATGTTTTAAATTTACTATTTCTGTGATAGCTAAAGAAATTAACACTATTCAAGAAAAAAGAAATATATTCAATTAATATGGTTAAGAAAAATGAAAAATTTATTGATAATCTTCAAAATGAAGTCTTTCATATGAGAATTGAACAAAGATTAAAAAAATCTATAAATTCAACAAAAAAAATTGAAGAATTCAAAAATCTTTTTGAAAATGAAGTGTGTGTTGAAATTCCAAATGCATTTTGGAATAAAAAACAACATATGATTTCTTTACCATATGAAAAAGGTTTTGATGAAAGAAATATTCCTACAAAAGCAAGACTTATTCAAATGAAAGAAGAATTAAAAAAAAATTAATAGACCCAATAAGTCTCCTTTGACTTGTTCAACTTTTTATGTTCAGAATCAAGCTAAAATAGAATGTGGAGTTCCCAAGCTAGTAATTAATTACAAACCTCTTAATAGTTCTTCAATGGATACAATATCCAATTCCAAATAAAATGATTTATTAGGAAGGTTTCATAGTGCAACAAAATTTTCAAATTTTGATATGAAATCAAGATTTTGGCAAATTCAAATCAAAGAGCTGGAAGAATAAACTAGCCTATAACCAAATCTTTTACATCATGCTACAAAGCATCAAATCTATATAAATAATTTAATTATTAAATAATCTACATACCTGGTATGGATTGTGAATCTAATGACGCAAAATATTTAGGTTAGGTTCACTCCTCACATACCTTAGTGGAGAGAGAGAGAGAGATAGCATTGTTTATATCCTAAAAAAATAAGGCGACTATAGCTCTAACTAGGATATGAGTAGGGATCTGCCTTGTTACAACCCTACTGGGCCGACTGATCGATCATCATAAGCCTAGTTACAAGGTTTACACCATTGAAGTCCACTATTGGTCTAGGTGTCAATTTATGCCCAATTACATTATCACACTTTAATGGCCTATTTTACAATATTGTTATGGCATTCTAATAATTCAATTTAATGTAAAAATTAAATTATGGTAGTCTAATATAGGAAATTCTAATAATCTCCCATTAGATAACATAGTTTAATAAACAACAAATTGGACTACAATTGGTGGCTACAACAGTAAATGCCAATAACAACTATGACACCATTACAACCATGGCTCCAGTATATGTACCCAATAATACAGATCATCATATCCAATAAGGATACTAATGTCATACTTGCCTTGAATACTTACATTCCAACAACCAAAACATAATGTGGAATGTGAAAGTAATAAGACATATATATCAAAATGTGATCATATGTACATCTTTACAAAAATGGTCCATTCATCTATTCAAGATACCAAAATGAGAATCAACACATCTTAATACAATAATGAGATTGGATCTAAACATCTCTATCAATATGCCATACAATAATGTGCACAATCAACAATGTCATATATACATATATATATATATGAGAAACATTTGACAATATCATTAATATTTCACTAATTTTGATATCACAATAACACTAGTTCATCATTTCAACATGAAACATGAAACTCCCACTAACCTTAAATACCGAAAAGCTTATCCAAAACTCATTATAGTCACTTGTTTGTGAACAATTTTACACCTATGTCTTTAGTTAGTGGATTAGCAAACATACAATCTTCAACATGTATAATGCTTGCATATCTTCTCCCTAACAAATTAATACTTAATATCAGTAGCATTGTCGTAACATATGGTTAAGGCTATAGAAATTCTCTCAACAACCTTGAATCCAAATATCATATTACTTAACCAAACAACCTTACAAATGGCTTTACAACATGTGACATATAGTGGACATTGTTGTTATTGATTGCTCAATAATTTCCATGGAATAGCTCCTTCTGTAATCATAAAGATATATTCAGATGTTGACTTCTTTTCATCTAGATAATTCTCAATAACATATTCAGAGAAGCCTATAACAACCAAATTTGTGAAAGATCAACACAAAATTCTTTGTATCATATAAGTACTTCATAACTTTCTTTGCAATAGTCCAATATTTCTAACTAGGATCACTCAAGTATCTCTTTAGTATACCAATCGCATAAGCAATATCAAGATGTGTACTTGTTTAAGCATACATTAGGCAACCAACAATGGAATCATAAGGAACCTACTTTGTATATTTAATCTTTCTTCATCATTTTAAGGATACTAGGCTTTAAAAAGAATCTTATCCCCCTATGAGGGTGTAGTACTTTGAGATTACATAAAACATATTGAATCTTTTGAGCAGCTTTTTAATATGCAATTTTTGAGACAAGCCAAGAAGACCCTGAGATCTATCATGATAGACTCATATGTCTAGCACAAAAGAGGCATTACCAAGATGCTTCATATCAAAATTGCACAGGCAGCATCTGCTTTATCTCAATCGCAGTGCTCAAATCATTATTTTCATAGAAAATATCATCAATCATACAAGACTAGAATTACAAAATTGTTAATATCCATCCTAAAACAAATACGCATATCTATATCACTCTCCTTGAGCCCAAGAGAAGCAACAATCTCATTACTCTTGAGATCTTATTGTCTAAACATTTTATTCAAATCATATATTGATCTTTTCAATTTACACACTATGTGTTCTTTAATCTTCTCTTGGAAACCATCTAGTTAGTTTACACAAATAATTTATAACTAATCACCAGTTAAGAAGGGTGTCTTAACATTTATCTAGTGAAACTCCATGTCAAAATAAGCCATCAAGCCTAGAATAACTCAAAACGAGTCCATAATTGAAATAGGTGAAATTTTCCTTGTAATCAATGTCTCATTTTTTTAGTGTTGCCCTTTTGCCACCTATCTAGCCTTATTCAATTTCCCCTTGAGTATCCCTATTGGTCTTAAAGACCCACTTGCATCCAATAGGCTTGCAACTAATAGAAACTCTATGAGATCTCATACATCGGTTTGGAGTATAAAAAATAATTCATCATTCACAACCTTTATTAACGTTCAATCTATGCTCTTTCAGATATACCATATAGTCATTAGTAATTTCTGGTCTGTGAGCCATCTAGGATTTCCTCAAGAGTATTTCATTTACAAAACTTAGTTCTTTTCTACTACCAGCAAAACATTAAGCTTTCCAAATTTCAGTTGAGAAAAAATGGATCTAAGCATCTCAAATGCCGATTAATAGTAACAAGTATATGCAGTGAAAGTTTAAATTTTTTCTTAAAGACCTAGATCATGTTGTTTGCATATTAATTGAAGGTAAATTTAAAATAATGGCTTAAATTATACCTTCATGAGAGTTATTTTTAGAATCCTTAGACTCTAACATTGAGTTTAATCTCCATGCAATTCCATAAACAAGTCTCACAATTAACTCCTTCAGATTGTGTTTGGACAACTTTTTCAGATTTGATCTCTAACACCCACAGTGATCCACATAAACTAACTTAATTTAAAGCTTCTACAAAGTTCACTTGACTTGTAGAATGGGAAATTCAACCACTTAGCTTAAGAAGTACTAGCTCTATAAGGAATCATTATTCACTAAGGCAAGTTTGAGTGTTTGAATGCAAATAGGATATGAGTGATATCACAAAGAGAGAGTTGGCACATAGCACATGTGCTAGGGCTGAAACTATTGTGTATGTGGTTTAGCCTTTCTCCTCTTTAAATAGAGGAGTTTGGAATACAAGCAAGAGTGGGGAGGCTTAATGAGTGATGCACAAGCTAGGATTACCTCTTGCTTATGTCGTCCACTCAAGCCCTTTATGCCTTAGGCCTAAGAGTCCATTTCTTTGCTTAATGCTCCCTCTATTGTGTCTAACAAGTCCAAACACTTTGTTATGAGTCCATACTCAAACTCTCCTTTTGTAATCATCTTCTAATTATTTTAATCAACTTAGAACAATGAGGAATCATTCCTTTATTTTAGATCTCCTTCAATGTTGATATAAATATTCTTTAACATTTAAATATTGTTATGGGTAAAATCTAGTATCACAAGACACACTAGCAAAAGTCTAATAGAAATCAAGTCCAACCAAGAGGCCTAGTTTACCTTAATATGAGGTTGCTTGCTAAATAGCAGCCTCTAGCTTACCAGCAATAAATCTTAGCTCGTCAATAGCTCAAGCTTGCAACCTATTCAAGTTCAACCTCGTAAAGCAAAGATGCCCCACAGTGTCTCACCCAGCCAGAAGCCTGCTGAGGTCGAGCATACAACTTATCGACCACTTGCACTACCATCCTGCAAAATACAACCCAGGGGACCCACTCGTAGAAAGCATTTCACACAAGTCAACCAATAGTCTGCAAAAGCCAACTTGTTGTACTTTAGACTGTCTTGTACATTTATTATTTGATGTAACAAAAATACAAATGATGTAATTACATTTGTAACTTCCTCTGTTCTATAAGTAAGAGGGAGGAGCCCTCTGTAGAAGGAGGTGAATAACATTGTACCGAAACTCTGTAAAATTGTCTTCAAATAAATAAAATGCTACCGTGGATGTAGGGATAGGTGCCATTTGATTTTAGCCAAACCACGTTAAACCTCTGCATCCTTCACTTCTCTCCTCCTTCCTCTAGCCATTCTACACCTTTTTACTGTCTTAACAATCGGATAATAGTTTAGGTCCCATAAGGACCCCCTCAAGTTAGCTGGATTAGGTAGAACCAAAATCCACTATCAATATTTTAGCATGCCCAGTAGGATCCATCCATTTTTTGGTTGTTATCTGTATTCCAATTTGATTTTCTATACAGCTATTATGGCCAGAGGAAAAGTTGTCAGGAAGTTTGACATTGTCAATAACTAGTTTGAAGGCCATACAACAAGTTCTTCTACTGCTTGAACTAATAATTGTTTGGCCCCTACAGCTCATTACCAGCCTCAGCAAACATTTGAAAATATAATGAAAAAGTTAGCCGAAGCAGCCAAAGTGCTGATGCAAACACAGGCTTTGTGTGCGTAGTAGTAGGTTGAGATCACGACGTAACTCTAACGACTGTGCGAAGGAGCCCAAAGGAAGCCAGCTAGACAAGAGCATCAGGTTGATAACTCAACTTGCCCCTCCAACTCCCAGGCAAGTTGAAGGTTCATCGAACTCATAGGGACTATGATGACTCACAACCGGGGGGCTCGTACCGAGTTGAAAGCTTGAACAAGCCCAATCAAGTACGCACCTTGGGTCGCTGCACACGCGACTAGGAACAAGAAAGAAATAAGCGATCGTCCAGCCCGTAATTCGAAACACAAGACCCAATCATGAGAGAAGTGCTACCAAGGCTGAAGCAACTAGAGGATCACCCTCGAACCCAAAGTGATCAACCTTGCCACGATGAAAACTCACCATTTTCCATGGAAATTGAAACTTATTCTCTTTCACGCAAACTCAAGGTTCCCACAATCCCACCGTACAATGGAGATAGTGATCCGTGTGACCACCTGGATACATTTAATGTTTAGATAGACCTCCAAACAACTGATCCTCTAGTCAAGTGCAGGGTCTTCCCAACTATATTAGGAAAACTTTCTCGAGCATGGCTTTGGAATCTCTCAGCTCACAGTATTTGCTGCTAGGAGGAATGCCAGAGAAAATTAATTAGTCAGTACAGAGCACTAAAAAGGTAGCTCACGCCTCTTTGTCATCTCACAACGATCTTCCAACGGAGGGACAAATCACTAAAAGACTACATTGCCCAATTTGGGTGTGAGGTCAACAACATTGACGGTCCTTCAGACAAGTGTGTTTTGACAGCCATCTCTACGAGACTTCGCAAAGATAGGAAGCTAGACAAGAATATTTACAAGTCCCTAGTCAAAAACCTGGGTGATTTTTATGAGCAAGCCATAAAGCAAGTTAGGTAGGTTGAAACTTTTGGTTCAAAGAAACCTGAGGCAAGCAACTCTGATCAGAAGAAGAAAAGAAGTAGTCGTTAAAATGTAAGGGATAACTCCAGTCTCTAGCTCGCTAAGAGGGTCAAAGACGAGCGACCTCAGCACTCAGGTCTCCATGAACATTACAGTGTCCTATCTAACACACAAGATAAGATCTTCGCAATGGAAAAAGACAGAGAGGACTTTGGGAAGCCCAAGCCTCTTTGGACTCCTGGTAAATTTAGGAGAAACAAAGGTAAATTTTGTACATATCATAATGAAGTCAGGCATAACACTTCAGCATGTTGGGCATTAAAAGATGTGATAGAAGACCTTATTGAGAGAAGCCGCCTAAAGGAGTACGTGGTGCATCCTACAGAGTAGCATCCCCAGCAAGATCTTGACCAAGAACAGGGGGCTTCGATTAGGATTATATATTGACAATGTATTGTAGTTCAAAAGTTAATGAAAATATCTTAAACTTCTTTATCTAATGATTTTCAGTAAGATTTTGCAAGAAAATTATTCTGCATTGACAAAGTTAAATTCGAAACTTGATCATTGAGGCACGGAGGCACTAATAAAAGCTCAGATCTAGCGGAGCCTTGAGCTTACTGAGGCACAAAAGTGCTAACAAAAGCTCAAATTCAATGAAGCCTTGAGCTCGCTAAGGCACGGAGGTGCTAATAAAAGCTTAGATCCAGCAGAGCCTTGAGCTCATTGGGGCACAGAGGCATTACCAAAAGCTCTAATCTAGTGAAGCCTTGAGCTCGCTAAGGCGTGGAGGCACTAGCAAAAGCTCATATCCAATGGAGCCTTGAGCTCACTGAGGCACGGAGGCACTGATAAAAGCTCATATCCAGCTGAGCCTTGAGCTCGCTAAGGTGTGAAGGCACTAACAAAACCTCAAATTCAGTGAAGCCTTGAGCTTGCTGAGAAGCAAAGGTGCTAAGACAAACTCATTAAATAGCTAAATTGCTATGAAATGGCTAGCAAGGAATAACTCTTATGCGACCTAATGCTCACAGCTCTCATATGCCTAATGCTCATAGCTCTCATGTGACTTAACGCTCACAACTCTCATGCGACCTAAAATTTATAGCTCGCATGCGGTTTTCATTAGGAATAACCTATGTTGCCCCGATTCATTGTTCATCAAAAGGTGTGACTTATTGATTACTCAAATATTTCATTTTATTATGGTGTTTAGTTGGAGCTTGTATTATTATCAGTGATATGCAGAATATCCATGCAATAGAATTCAAGAAACATGAAAAGAAATTCATTCGCTAAAAAGCCTCAACAAGGTAAATTTACATCAGAAACAGTCAAAATACAAGTCAAGCACACTACAACTATACATTTTGGAAGAAAGATTGGCACTCCAGAGGAGAGCCTCAATTAACAAAAGGGCTAGTAAGTACTCTTACTTTTCAACTCTTTCCCTTGCCGCCCTCCTTGGTTTAGAACTCCCTTCTAGCTCTCTACCTAGTGTAGCACATTCAAGGAAAATAAGCTAAAGCAGTTGGAAAGGTTTAACCCCACGGCATCACTATGAGGAAATAATCCAAGATCTATAGAAGATCTTCTCTCATGATAAGAGAAGGAGAACTACCCGAAAAGGCTTCCTATGCAACAGACCATGCACGCCTCTATGGGAAAAACTCTCCATCAGAAGAATGGGGGCTCATCTGAAGTTTCCATCAAATCTCTGAAGAAGCAAGGAAGGCTTCCTCTATCTTAAATAGAAGTAGTTTGCTCTCACCAAAGAGTCTAGAAATCAACCCTCAACCACTTCCATTAAATGCCTCAGAAGAAAACAAGGCAGACTCATCCATGGCAATGAGACATGTATAGCAAAAGGCATGGCCTGTGTTAGATGAAATGACAAGCTGACTGAAGACTTTGACTACACGGTAATTCGTGAAGGAAGACTACATCAGCAAGTTACAACTCCCAATCTACGAAGCAAACTAAGAGTTGGGGGTTGATATTATAGGTAAAATTTGGTGCCACAAGATAGGCTAGCAAAAGTCCAACAAAAATCAAGTCCAACCAAGAGGCCTGGTTTGTCTTATTGTGAGGTCGCTACATAACTAACTCACTAAATAGCAGCCTCCAGCTCACCAACAATAAATCTTAGCTCGTCAATAGCTCATACTTGCGACCTATTCAAGTTCAACCTTGCAAAGCAAAGACAACCCGTAGTGTCTCACCCAGCCAGAAGCCTACGAGGTCAAGCATACAGCCAACAGGCTACTTGCACTGCCATCCTATAAAATGCAACCCAAGGATCCTACCCACAAAAAGCATTTCACACAAATCAACCAGCAGTCTACAGAAGCCAACTTATTGTACTTTAGACTGTCCTATACATTTATTATTTAATGTAATAGAAATATAAATTATGTAATTACATTTTTAACCTCCTCCTTTCTATAAGTAAAAAGGAGAAGCCCTCTATAGAAGGAGGTGAAGAATACTGTATCGAAATTCTATAAAATTATCTTTAGATAAATGAAATGCTATCTGTTGGTAATGTCCACGCCCCAGCATCCCACATCGACTAAGTCAGGATCTGGGGAAGGCCATTTAAGAGGGGGTTCGCCCCTCCTAACCGAGGTGCCTTTTTGGGCTAATGTAGCCTTCGAAGGACAAAACCATGAGGTCGTGGGGTTCATCCCCAAGGGATCTGATCCCTGCACATCAATCGACCATAGCGGATAATACCTCGGTGTGGAACCTTTCACTATCATGGACGTAGGGACTAGTGCCATCCAGTTTTAGTTGAACCACATTAAACCTTCGCATCCTTCACTCCTCTCCTCCTTCCTCCAGTCATTCTATACCTTCATATTGCCTTAACAATTGGATAACAATTTGGGTCTCGTAAGAACCCCTTTAGGTTGACTGGATTAGGCAGAACCAAAATCTACCATTAACAAATATCAATTACAAAAATTTACTACTATTTACTAACTATAATCTCTATTAGAATTATTAAATCATTAATTAATTAATGCTTTTAAATGCATTAGAACACTTAATTAATCATTTAAAATTTTTAAGATATTCATTGAATTTAACTTTTGAATTCATAACATTTTGCATTCTGACTTTGCTTTGATTTTGGATCAAAATGATCCTATTATGTGTGACTCATTAAGTTTTTATGCATGTTGGCAATGAATTCATTTATAAGCTTCTTCAAGCTCACTTAAATTAAAACTCTTTTTAGTTCAAACATAATTTCTCCAAATTGTTCAAATAAATTCATATATCATAGTTGGCTTCTAGTAAAGCATTATGACCATCGAAATGTTAAGAATAGATTTATTTAGAAATCAAACCTTTCATAATAAGGTGTTAGTGTATAATTCAATCCCTTCATCTCTTGATATTCAAATTGGACTAAAGGTGTGATTCAAGTGTCAACCTTATAAATGTCCAATCTAAGGTGTATATTTGATCATGTAATATCTCATAATTATTTATACATAGAAGTCCTTTTATGTATCATTAATTAATTATACATAAAACTTCTCCTATATATCAATCAATACATAGGCCCATGATTTTGATCATAGCATAATTGTCAAAACATCTTTAGAATATCTTTCCTTTGTTACCTAAGAGGATGAATTCTCTCTTGATCAATCACTACCTTCATGTACTTCATGGGGTACCCAAAATTAATAGTATCTACTCTTTCAAGAGTACATATCTAGAATAAAATCAAAGTACATGACTCCATACATAAGATATTGTGTTAATCCCAAGTCTAAGGATCACTTATATCACCTTTCATATAAGAAGTCCATTAACACATGTCCATATGGTTTCTTAAGGCAAGTTAATCCAGTCATATGTTCTTTAACATATACCTATATATTTGTCTAAATATCTTTATATCAAACAATGTATGAGATCACTTCATTCTTCCAAAGAATGTGACAAAACATATGCTAGTTTACCCATGAATAATTAATATCCAGTTTTCTTAATTATTCCATAATCAAGAATATTTAGAATTTATAACTATATGTACAAATAATCATACTGATATAAGTGGACCTCTTTTACCATCGACTATGGTTGATTACAAGTACTTCATCACCTTCATAGATAACTATTCCAGATTTGGATAGGTAGAGTTGCTCAAGGAGAAATTAGGATGACTAGATGCTTTCAAGTCCTTCAAGGCTGTAGTTGAGCTCAAAATAGGAAAGAAAATAATGTGTGTCAATTCTGACAGATGTGGTGAGTACTATGGTAGATATGATGAGGCTAGAAGAAACCATAGTCCTCTTGCTAGCTATCTACATGAGTGTGGCATTGAACCAGTTACACTATGCCTAGAACACTAGAACAGAATGGTATAGCCAAGAGATGAAATTGGACTCTCATGGATATGGTAAGATGCATGCTAGCTCATTCTTCATTGCCAGAATTCTTATAAGGTGATGCCTTAAAGATTGCTGCATACATTTTGAATCAAGTTTCAAGCAAGTCAATACCTAAGACTCCTAATAAGTTGGTGTACAATAAAAAGCCTAATCTAAGGCACTTTCGTGTTTAAGGTTGTAATATAGAAGTGAAGCCCCATATTCCTTTTACAAAGAAACTTGATTCCAAGACCATCTTTGGGTTCTTTATTAGCTATTACAATGGCTCAAGGGGCAACAGATTCTATTGTCTAACTCATTCCACCAAGGTAATTGAATCAGATAAGAAAATTTATTTTGAGAATGAGTTAGATAGTAGGAGTTAAACACTGCACATCAAGACTTTTAAAGATGAAAGTGTTATAATTCCACTAGCACCATAATTTGCTTAATCATCTTCAATCATTCCACAAGACCCAGTGCAACTAATAGCAAAAAATGTTGAACAAGTAGATTTGGTTACTAATATTATCTTGAAAAGGTCTAGTAGAGTTCCCAAGCCACAATTTCAATTGATTATTTGATTTATCTATAGGAACATAAGTTTGATGTCAATGAAAACTCAAATCCCATGACATTTTCACATGTTGTATCCAGTCTTGATTCTTCAGAATGGATCATTGCAATGGAGGATGAATTGGCCTCGATAGATAAAAATCAAGTATGGGATTTAGTTGAGTTACTTGCAAATTATGAGCCCGTTGAATGCAAATGGGTTTTCAAGACCAAACTGGATGCTCAAGGTGAAATTGAGATGTATAAGGCCAGACTTGTAGCAAAAGGGTATACTCAGAAATAAAAAAGAATCAATTATAAAGAGACTTTCTTGCTAGTTTCAATTAAGGACTCATTCTGAGTTGTTATGGCATTAGTAGCTAATTTTGACATAAAGCTACATCATGCGGATGTCAAAACAACCTTCTTGAATAGTGATTTGTTAGAGACAATGTAAATGAAACAGCTAGATAGTTTCCAAAAGAAGGGTAAAGAGCACCTTGTTTGCAAATTGAAGAAGTCCATATATGGCTTGAAACAAGCGTCGCGGCAATGGTATCTCAAATTTCATGAGATCATTATCTCTCCTAGGTTCAAGGAGAATGTCACAAATCAGTGCATATATATGATGAGTAGTGTGGGCAACTTAGTGATCCTAGTTTTATACAATTACCACATTTTTCTTGCAAGTAATAATGAAAACATGTTCATTGAGACAAAGAAAATGTCATCAAAGCATTTTGAAATGAAAGACCTTAGGCAAGCCTCCTTTGTCTTAGGCATTGAGATACATCATGACAAATCTCTGAGTATTCTTGGCTTGTCTCAAAATTCATACATTGAGAAAGTACTAAAGAAGTTCAACATGTCAAAATGTTATCATGCTTCTTCACCTATCCAGAAGGTTGAGATCTTTTCAAAGGCCCAATATCCTCAAAATGATGAAGAAAAGGAAAATATGAAAAATGTCCCATATGCCTCGGACGTAGGAAACCTGATGTATGCTTAGGTATATATACGTCCTAACATAGCTTATGTTGTGAGTGTACTTAGGAGATATCTATCCTAATTAGAGACACTAGACTGTTGTTAAAAGAGTGATGAGGTACCTATAGGGTGCCAAATATTTCATGCTGACCTACAAAAGATTGGGGGATCTTACAATTATAGGCTACTCAGACTTAGATTTTACTAGTTGTCCAAATGATCATAAATCGACATCTAGATACATATTTATAATGGCAAGAGGATTTATGTCATGGAAAAATATCAGGTAGACATTTATAGCAATCTCCACAATGGAAGTAAAGTACATCCCATGTTATAAAGCTACTCATGAAACTGTGTGGTTAAGGAACTTCATTGCTAGTTTTAATATTGTTAAGAGCATTTCGAGACCCTTAATCATTTACTGCAACAATACTACTGTTGTGAACTTCTTACTAAATAACAAAAGTTCTACCCATACGAAGCACTTTAATGTAAAATATCAGTTTGTAAGAGAGAAGATATACAAGCATGTTACTTGTATTGAGCACATTTCCACAACTCACATGCTTGTGAATCCACTAACCAAAGGCTTAGCAACTAATATGTTCAAAAATCATGTAACCAATATAGGTTTGTCTAAGTCTTTTGATGTTTTGGGATAGTGGGAAGTTTTATAATTAATGTTTTTGAATAATATGTATTGTTTATCTCAAGATTTGATCAATGGAATATTCATGATATTGTCATATTTTTTTGCACATTTTCTGATTATGTTATGTTATTAGATATATTTAGACCCTGTCTCATTATTATACTGAGAATGTTAATTCTCATTTGGCATCTTAGGCTGATGCTAAGACCATTGTGTGGAGATTTACATATAGTCACAATTTTTGTTATGTAGATCTCGTTATGCATGTTTTAAGTTGATATCTCTATCAAATATCAATTATTTTGGTCAACAAGGTGTAGGTATTCAATAGGTATGACATCAGTATCCCTATAGGATATATTGTGTTGCATGATTAGATATTTATGATCTCAATTTGACCTATGGGTGTAATAGTACCGTGACTATCTGGACATTACTTAAAGTGACCACTATTTATGAATTATATAGTCCAAAGGAGGGATTGTTAGAATTTCACGTTTGGACCTACACAATTCATAATTAAAGTATGCAAATAATTGGCCCATTAGTAACATAATTGTGTTGAGTTTCATTAGGTACTTAAATATGCATTTTGAATAATGGGTTAGGATTATGTGATAAGTAAGATCTTAACTCAATTAGTTCTATTAATAGATAAGTCCCTACTCATCAACCCTAAGTCAAACATTATTTTCCATTAATTGCTATCAGAGACCAATGCTTAAGCAGGGACATTGCCATTACAAGATTGTTCTCGTGATCGTTATACCTGAATGGTGATACAAAAACTATAGCAAATTTATTGATTATGGATATTAACCCAAACTCAGGTATGATTAAAATTTTTTATTATTTTTTCTATAATTTGATCATACATCTTAACACAATTAATTAGTACAGTTTATTTAAATTAATTACTACAAATTAATCTAATTCATTTTCAAGTTTTGAAAACAATTTCAAGTTTTTTTTTTCAAAATTTGAAATTGTGCATAGCTACAACTTCCTTGAAAGGGAAAAGCATAAAAAGACGTTAATTAGAATTATTTGGATGATATTAATTTTCAAGTCCTAATTTCTATAATCCAACAAATCTAAAAGTGCACACCTTTAAGTTTTACTATCAAAAGAACTTATAACAGAAAATAAATAATTAACATTTTTAAAGATATTTTTTCATTTTTTTTCTAAAGCCAACCTTCCCACCTCAGGCGGATAGAGTCTCCCTCGGTCTTGTAACTAATCTCCTAAATTAGAAGAGTACGAATATGTCAATATACCTCATTTATTAAACAACATATTACAAACCAGATGAAATTAAAAAAAAAAAAAGTATGGCCAGGCCCAACTTGAAAGAACTGACCCATAATTTATCAAAAATTAAAGTAATAATTATAATCCTGCGGTGAAGAAAATAAAATAAAGGGCGATGAAGATTATATATACCATACGAGAGAAAACAACGTCGTAAGGAAGAAGAAGAAAATCGAAGCAGAGGAAACAGAGAAAAAAGTAAGAAAGATACCAAAAACTAGGGTGCAGAGTTTGGTCTGAAGAAGGGTCTCGTTCCTGAGTGGGGGGCGTTCAAGTACAAAAACAGCAGTTGTACTCCTTTATATATATATATATATATATATATATATATGTTTTGTTTTGTTTTGTTTTGGTGGGAGACTCCTAATCCTAATATTGAGCGGTTGAAAGATTAGGTTATGAATAAAGTCTGATGAAAAAAAAATTAAGCAAAAATATAAATCCATGTGGACTTTACATACTCTATTTTAGTGGGTTACACTGTAAAATCAAATTGTAAATATAAAAAAATTAAATAATAAATATGTAAATATTTAGTTGTTGACGTTGAAATTCGGTTCATACGGAGGACTGAACTTTAGCCAACAGGAAAGGATTCGGTGAACTCCTATCCTGCAACCTAGTGTTAAAACAAAGGAAGAAGAAGAAGAATATGCAGCAGACAACGCAATTTTTTAACGTGGTTTGGCCAAAGTCCTTCTTCGGACCTCTACGTCCACGGTAGCGTATTATTACTGAAAGATGCTTGTTGTGTACACAGTTTACAAGAGTTTCTCTCTTGTGAGCTCCATGGCTCATTCTCTCAGCACTCTCTCTTCTCACTCTGGAGTCCTC
>JANHAO010000876.1:0-36763 GCA_026873985.1 Saraca asoca | reverse complement strand
ATACTTTTGGTATTTTGTTTCTTTATGTTTCAAAATGTATTTCTTTTTCTTTATAGAATGCTGATTGGATCCAGATAATTCCAAAGGAAACCAGAACCGATCAGATTACCTCCTTTTCCATCCAGAACATCATACAGATATTTCATTTTATTCCACCCTTCCCCTTATTACTCCAACAGACACCGGGTGGTCACAAGTGCACCTGAGGGTTTCCTGTGAATAATCATTAGTTCCATATCCAAAGGAATTCAATCAAGAAACCAGAACAGATCTCCATATCTAACCGTATTACACCAGTTCAGATCATCCCCTTATTTCTCCTACAGAACAGATGTTACACAGGTGCACTTGCAGGTTGCCTAGGAATTACTACTGGATCCTTAGTGAAATTATTTATATAAATATATCATACATTAGATTATTAATGCTTGGATTCCAAGGGAACTCCTGTTGGTGATCATGGCATTTCAATATTTTTCATTACCGCCTCTTAGGCTATTCACTGGATTTCCCAGCCATACTGGCTGTTCTTTTGGTATTACCTAGCCTTAAAGGCTGTTTACAGATGTTACCTGATTACCATTAGGTTTCCAGGGAATACAGTTTTCATATTTATTGCTATAGAAGTATATGGTTTATATATATAGAGAGAGAGAAAGAATACCTCAGAATAAACTCATCATCGGTATTTCAAATTACTATTTTATTATTTAATAAGATTACTTCTTATCACAAGATAACAACTACAGCAACCATAATTACATCACAAGTCACTTTTATACAATAGTCAACAATCAAGAATATAGTTAGCCAAAATACAACATACCAAACCGCGGCCAGAAGTTCTCCATACTAGTAATTCAACTATCAACAGCCATCAAACTAGTATAGCCTTCAACAACTACAAGTTTTACAACACATACAATCCAACATGGCAGCTAGCCACTCAAAGTTTGTAAAACATTAGGAAACCAAACTTTCTATAATAATCAGCAACCCAGAAACTATACGGAAATCAACAAGTCAGCATTTATCTAACAACCAAGATTTTACATAAGTACAGTAGATCATCATTTCATCTTCAACTAAAAATTTATGGAAATTTCAACATTTCAACCCTTCTGATTACTCAGAAGTATTTCAGAAACAATTTTGTAGTAAAATATTTCAAACTCATTAACTATTCATTTTTACACTTATACACAAATATCTTGACAATTCTCAAATCAATTACTATGGAATAAAACTTTTGTTCTAGGATTACTCACCGGGTCTCAAAGGCCCTATCCTTAGCTCGCCGCTGGCCAGAGTGCCGCCGGCGACCCGAAAATCTCACTTGGCCGAACCAAACCCAGAACAGGGGAGAAGAAGGAGCTGAACTTTCTCAAGCTTTTCCCAATTTCTAGACATACCAAAAAGAAGAAAGAACGACCACCATGAGGAAGGGCCGAACGACGGCCATGGAGGTCATGGCTGAACAGGCGGAGCTTGTCAGCTACCGTCACGCTTTCCGGAACGAGCCATCCAACTAAGAGGATGACGAGCTTCCATGGCTTTTCGACATCATGCTGGCCTTTGCAGAGGGGCTGGACTTGCTCCGGTGTTAGAAGAATTTCGAAAACCTCTGGCACTGGCTCGCAGTAGAAGAAGAAGAGAGAAGAAGAAGAAGGGGACCGAAGGAGGGGCCGAATCGCGGGCTGAAGAATTCTGGAAGAACCAGTTGAAAATATCAATTCAAGGGCACCGAATACCAGCTGGACAGGTTTCCTAAATTTTCATTTTTGACCCATAAACTTTGTATTATTTCAAAACTTACCCCACCCGAAATCGAAACTTTTCAATTTAGTCCCTACCAAAATTTCAGTTTAGTCCTTTCCAATTCAAAATTTTATTTTAATTTTTTCTTTTCATTTTCCTAAATTTTTTGGGTGTTACAGTTATGCATCTCGTCATAGCCTACTAGTAAGTAAAGTCCTTTTATCTTGATTCTTTTGTCCTTTTTGTAATCTAACTTGACTATTTTGTTATTTAGAACTTACTGACAATAATGAAGCTGAAGAAGGCACTTCAAGCTCAAGATGAGGAGAGAGGAAAACTTGAAAAGGACCTAGCTAATGTGACCACTAGGGTGTTGGAGCTAATGGAGAGAGCTAGAAATGCCAAGGTTGCTCAAAAGGAAGCCGAGGTCACTCTATCTCATGAAATGGTGAATCAATTGGCCGTCACATTGGATCTCAGCAAGGCAATTATCGAGCTAACCAAAATGAAAGGCAACCTGGATATGATTGTTCATTGTGCTGAGGTGGCAATGCAGCGAGCTAAAGCTATTGAGAAAAAGCTTGAGGTAGCCAAGGGGAAGTTACTCTAGGGAAGGAAGAGGTTGCCAAGTTCAAAGCAGAGACTGTTGTGCTAGTTGCAAGATCAACAAAGAATGGGGAGTTTGAAACCAGCTCCTCCTTCTTCTATACTCTGTGGGAGTAGCACCTAAAGATGGATTTCTCCTTTTTTGGTAAGGATGCCCTTGGGGCTGTTAAATGTTTCAAGAGGACTATGAAAGTCATCTCTTCCAAAAAGGGTACAGAGTCTGCAATTGGAGTTTCTTCTGCTGAGGGTGTTGTTCAAAGAGAGAGTGGCTCGTAGCTTGTGGGAGCCACTAGTGATCAACTGATGGACGATCTGCCTACTCCACCTATCGACCCTTTACCTCATAAAGGCTTAGCCCCTAAGGACTTGTCCTCTTAGGTCATGACTCTTTGTAATTTTAAACTTCATTTTTTAACTTCATATCCCATCTTGGACTCTGTATGAATATACCTCATTAAAGGAAGTATTAAACAGACTTCTATGATGTTTTTGCTTGTTTCCTCTCAATTTCCTTAATTGAATGTTCCATGCATTGCATATAATAGCTAGCATGATCATGATTATTAGTCAGGCTGGATGTCAGGTAGGTTACGTCTCAGCTAGAATTCCATGACCAATATATAGCTTGCTTCCCATGCAAGACTCTATTGATATTTTATTCAAAAACTAATAAACATGGACATAAAAACTTGGGGAAACACTTAAGTGCTTTTGCTAATTTTTGAATAATTTTATAAGATTAAGATTTCTATTAATAATACGGGTGAAAGTGCTCAGTATTCCAAGCTCGAGGAAATTTTATTCCATCTACGTTTGGTAAATGATAAACTCCATTGCCCAGGATTTTATTAATGAGGTACAGACCCTCCCAATTTAGACCTAGGGTTCCCTCATTAGCCTTGTGAGCTCTAAGGAGAATAAGGCACAGAATGAGGTTACCAGCTTTGTAGCTCCGAGCTCAAACCTTTTGGTTGTAGTATCTCACGACCCGTTGCTGATAGGTTGTGACCCTGAGGTGAGCCCTTTCTTTTGTTTCTTCTATAAAATTTAGATTTGTGGCGAGTAGTTGGTTATTGTCATCCAGATTAAAAGTAGCTTTTCATTGTGATGCTACTTCAAGTTCTATTGGGATTATTACCTAGGATCCATATACCATCAAGAATGGAGTTTCTCCTATAGTGCTGTGAACTGTGGTTTTGTAAGCCCATAACACTTTTTACAACTTGTCTACCCATGCTCCCTTCTTAGCCTCTAACTTTATCTTCAAGATATGCTTGATGATCTTGTTGATGGCTCTGACTTGTTCATTGGCCTAAGGATGGTCTACAATTGAGAAGCTTTTTCTGATCTTGAGGTTGTTGTAGAATTTGATGAATTGCTCGCTATAAAATTAGGTCCTATTGTCAGTTATGGTTTGCTAGGGGACTCCAAATATGTAAATAATGTTATTCCATACAAATTTTTCAGTCATTGTAGAAGAGATCTCTGTGACCTTCATTGCCTCTGCCCACTTGGTGAAATAATCTATAGACATCACTGCATATTTGCAATTTTCATGAGTTATAGGGAGTGGTTCAATTAGGTTTATGCCCCAGATCACAAAGGGCTATAGACTAGCCATCTATTGCAAGTAGGCTGGTAGGGCTTGTGGGATCTTTACAAACTTCTGGCATTTGTCGTATCTTTTGACAAGATTAACAATGCCCTATTTCATTATGGGCTAATAGAATCCCTACTAGAGAGCCTTTTCAGCTAGAGATACCCCTAGCATGATTCCCATAAGGGCTTGTGTAGATTTCTTCTAGGACGGTGCCACTGTCATGACCATTAATGCATTTTAGAAGTGGAGTTGAAAATCCTCTTTTATATAGCATGTTATCATAGATGCAATATCTAGTTATCCAAACTCGCAATCATCATGCCTCACGGTTATTTTCTGGTAGTTTGTCATTCTGTAAGTAATCAATTAGGCCTATCCATGAGTTTTGAGTCGTGGCAATTACTATTACAACATCTTTCTGTTCTATACTTGGGGATAAGAGGAATTCTACTGGGATTGCCCATAGGAAGTTAACATCTTTAGTTATGGCTAGGTGAGTTACGGCATTAACATGCGCATTTTGAGTTTGCGGTATCTGATTGACTTCATATCACTGAAATGAGCTCAACAATTTCTAAACTTTCTATAGGTAGATGGTCATTTTTTACCCTCTAGTCTAGTATTCTCCCCGTACATGGCAGACAATGAGCTATGAATCACTAAAAATCTTCAATCTTTCAACCTGCATTTCTATTGCCAGTCATAGCTCGACTAATAATGCTTCATACTTAGCTTCATTGTTTGTGGCTTGAAAACTAAATCTCAATGCATAGAGGATTTTATGCCTTTCTAAACTGATGAGAAGTACTCCTATCTTAGCCTTTTGTTCACTTAACGACCCATCAGCATACTGTTCCTAATATGGAGTTTCTAAAGTCTTTATTTCCCCCTATATGGGCCCAGTGAATTTTGTGATAAAGTCTACCAAAGCTTGCCCTTTAATTGTCAGTTTGGGCTTATATTCGATGTCAAACTAAGCTAACTCAATTGCTCATTTAAGTAAACAACTCGAGACATCTATCTTTTACAAGACTCGTCTGAGTGGAAACTATATGAGCACTTTTATGCTATAAGTTTGGAAGTAGGGTTGTAGCTTCCTTGACACAACTACTAGGTAGTCGGTGAGTTTTTCCATATGTGAGTATCTTGTCTCAACGTCTAGTAACCTTTTGCTCATGTAATAAATAAGGAACTGAGCTATATCTTCTTCTTGCATCAAAGCCATACTAAGAGCATACTGGTATAGCCCCAAATAGATAACTAATTTCTCTCCTTCCTTTGATTTGGACAAGAGAGAAGCTCGTCTGAGGCATTGTTTGAGCTGCTAGAAGGCAACTTTGCATTGTTGTGTCTATTCAAACTTTCTTGTCTTTTTTAAGACATCAAAAAAAGGAACACATTTATTTGTCACCTTAGAAATGACCCTGCTAAGTGCCACAATTTGGCCATTTAAGTTTTACACATCCTTAGCTCCAGTAAGGGACCTCATGTCGATAAGAGCTTTGATCTTCTCAAGATTTGCTTGAATTCCCCAATTATTTACCATGAACCTGAGGAACTTTCCTGAATCAACCCCAAATACATATTTATGTGGATTCAACTTCATTTAATACTTCCTTAGGATTTGGAACGTCTCTCCCAGATCGCGCACATGGTTGATGACTTGTTTAGACTTTATTAGCATGTCGTCCACATACACCTCCATGATTTTTCCAATCTATTTTTCAAACATCATATTGACTAACTGCTGATAGGTCACTATTGCATTCTTTAGTTCAAATGGCATAACCTTGTAGCAATGTAGACCATGGTCAGTGATGAATGAGATATGCTCCTCATCTTTTGGATGCATGGGAATCTGATTATAGCCTGAATAAACGTCCATGAAGCTTAGTAGTTGATGACCCGTTATCACATCCACGAGGTAATCGATTCTTAACAAGGGGAAGCTGTCATCTAGACATGCCTTATTGAGGTATGTGAAGTCAATGCAAGTCCTCAATTTCCCATTCTTTTTCTTAACCAACATAGGATTGGCTACCCAGGTCAGGTAATAAGCTTCCTGAATAAACTTACTGGTCAAAAGTCTATCAACTTCTTCTCTTAAAGCAGCATATCGTTTAGCAGTCATTAGCCTTTGCTTTTAACGAACTTGCTTATAGCAAAGATCAATGTTTAACTTTTTGAACATGACCTTTGGGTCAATTCCAGCCATATCTTCATGATTCCAAGCAAAGACATCAAGGTTTGCTTTAAGAAAATTAGTTAGCTCCACCTTCATGTCTGGGGACAGATTTCTTCCCAGTTTGAGGTATCTTTCGACATTTATCTCACTGATTTGAATGTCCTTGAATTCTTCTATTGGGCCAATCATTTTTTTTACATCTACTAGATGGCGGTCCAGGTCATGGCTGACCCTCAATCGAGCTCGCAGGTCATGGCTTTCCTCCAGAAACCATATCAACCTTCTTCCCTTTTACCTCCATTTCAACTACATCTTGATAACAACGTTGCACCACTTGTTGTTCTCCTCATACACATCAAACTCATTGGGGGTTGGGAATTTGATGGTGAGCGTCCTAGGTGATATGACCATATATAGGTCATTCATCAATGCTTGCCCTAGGACCACATTATACGCCGAGGGAGAGTCAATGATCAAAAAATTAGTTGGGGTAGTGGCCTAGCGGCCCGAGTCCTTGTGGGTAATTAGAAGTTTGATTTGCCTTGCTAGTACTATCGCATCTCTTATGAAGTTAAAAAGAAGTTCTAGGGAAGGCTTGAGCTAGTCAAAGTTTACGCCCATTTGGTCAAAACATTGCCTCTACGTCATGTTTACTGAACTGCATGTGTCAATCATGATTCTCTGTACCTTAGCATTACTAATTCTGGCTCAAATGATCAGTGTGTCGTTATGTAGATAAAGTACTTCTCGAGCGTCTCCACTAGTAAAAGTGATGCAATCACAGCTTATCCTGGCCTTTTTCACTAGTCTTTCGACTTCACCATACCTCGTAAGTAGGATATTTTTTACCTATCGCACATACTGCTCATGTGACTTTTTTGAAGTTTCAGCAATATGAATTCTACCATGGATAGTGAATATCATCCTCATTGGAAGTGCCTCTTCATGTTTAGGAGTCTACTAACGCTAATGCTATTCTAATTACTGGGGTCATGAAGGTCACTGTCCTGCAGGTCGTACTACATAGTCCCTCAAGTGACCTCTTTTAATGAGATCCTCGATGGCATCTTTGAGCACCCAACATTCCTTAGTATTGTGCCCGACCTTATTGTGATAGGCACAAAACTTATTTTCGTTCTTGAGCTCAAGAGGAATCTTTATGGGCCTAGGCTTCTTGAAGTCCTCCTTACCTTTTTTTGTTGCAAAAATCCTATCTAGAGTATCTGATAGGATGCTATAGCTATCATAACAACCTTGGTGTTGAGGTCGTTCACCCTCAGCCTTTTTTATAGCCTAGACATTAGAGCTATCCCCTTGACTCTCTCTGTTATTCCCACTATTGGCTTTCTTTTTATCCTGACTAGAGTTGCTTGCCTTATTCTTCTAGTTGGGCTTCTTTAGGCCAAAAGTCTCTTCCTACCTGATCTCTTTGGTGGCTTACTTGTAGAATTTGCTCAAGTCCCTCACCGGAGACTTATACAATTTCTTGTCCTTGCAGAGTCCAGTTGAGATTGCCATGAGGATCCTTTCATTCGAGGGATTTTTAACATTACTAACCTTGCGCTTGAACGAGGTAATGTAGTCTTTCAACGATTTGCCTCTCTGCTAAAAGACTGTCGTGAGGTGATAGGACGGTGTAGGCTACCTTCTTAGCATCATGTATTGGTTAAGAAATCTTCTTTGGCATTCTTCCCAACTATAAATGTTACGAGCTGAAAGACTTTTGAGCCACGTCTGAGGTATTTCTCCAAGGGTGGCAGGGAAAACATAACATTTTACCAATGGGTTAGTAGTTTGGAGATCCATTTGGACATTGAACGCATCCAAGTGGTTATATGAGTCATTGTCCTTATTGTACTGTGGGATGTTTGGGACCTTGAACCCATGAGAAGGAGGTTCTGTCTCAATTTTCCTGGTGAACGGTGTCCTCTCCTCATAATAACCTTCATCTGTCCTAAGCTATAGGTCATTTTTCTAGTTATTGCACCCTCTGAAGTAGCTCTTTGATCATCGGGTCTTGTGTTTCAGACCCATGGCTGGTGGTTTAATGACTCCTATCACCTCCCTAGTTGTGGGAATGGCAATATGAGGATTTATGCCTTCTGCTATGCTTATGACCCAGTGAGTAGCAATCTGATCTACATCTATGATCGGTCCTATTTGAACCTTCTTCTCGGTGTGAACTCTTACATCACTGACCATCTCCCTCGTTGTCTTTGTGAGCTCGATGGACCTCTGATCTTAGTCATGAATTGCATAAGTAAACTGACCCAGCTTGCTGATGTTTTACCCTGACATGGCCTTCCTGTTAAGCTCCTAGCTGCTGGAATTCTCCTCTAGGCACAACAACCTTAACTTGTCTTTGTGCACCTTAGGGCTGTGCCTACGCTAGGGCCTTCACCATGTTGGCCAACTCTCTCACGGTGTTTTCAAATGCTACATGACGCTGGTGCCATGCTTGCGCTCTGTGAGTTCCAAAGGTGGCAAGTTGGTGAGGGGTCAATGGAGCCATGTCGGTGGCAGCATCTATTGTGGAGGCAGTAGAGGCACTACTGCAGGGAGGACTAAGCCCCCAATTGGTAACATTTCCTAATGTTACTGCATGTGACCTTCAGGTTGGCCAATGGTAGCATCTGTACTTTTGGTGATTTTTTCTCTTGCCATTGCAATTACAGAGTAAATTAGAGAGGGAGAGAGAGAATGCAATTCTGTCCCCCTTCTAGCGCCAAAATATTAACGGCAAAATCCAGTCTATAGAAAAAGTTCAATAAATCCCTAAACTGCAAGTTGCAAGTGTATGTATGGACAAAGAAGGGATTGAAAGGGAAGAGGAAGAACAAAAGACGCAAGAAGTTTTTTAACGTAGTTCAGCTAAAGTCAATGTGATCCCTACATCCACAGTGGTTATATTTACTTTTGTGTGGTTGTTTCTCTGTATAGTTCAACAGAGTAATAGTACATGTGTTCTCTCATTATTTTAGTAGAGTTTCTGTATGTATTTTTCAATATCTCTTACAATGATCTTCCCTTTTATTTATAGAGGCAAGAGGTTATAAGTGTAATTTGATAAATTGTAAAATTATCTTTTCTGCCGTATTAGGCAATAAATGATAGGCAATTCACTATCAGCTTTTTGTGGCTGATCTATTAGTTTTAAAGGGTTGACTTTTCGGCTAGGAATATGTGCCCTTGGTTGTTGATTGAACTTTGGAGTTCCATACCTACACTCGGATCATTCATTTGACGATCTGAGCTTGCGTTGGGCGATCTGTTGGTCATGTGAGTTGGTCCCTTTCTTATGTTTAACTAAGATGAGTCTTTTGAAAGATGGCTAGAGTGGCATACTTCGACCAGCGAGCTGAAGCCCATCCTTTACGAGTTAGGGTTACCTCTTTGGCCTTGTCCTGTATCCTGAGTTTGTGGCTGTGAGTTGGTGCCTCTATTGAGCGAACTTAGTTTTTTGGACGATCTGAGCCTTTTCTGATTGGACTCGTCTCCTATAGGGCTTTTGCCAGTCTATTTTGTATTACTCCAAAAACATCCACAACAAGTCTCTACCAACTTTATAAATTTGAAATTAAAGCATTAAATTATAAAAAAAAACTTATTTACACATATTATTCATTTAATTAACTATTTTATTTAATTAGGTAATTTTTCATTAACTTGTTAAATAATAATTACAATATTATTACATGTTAATTTATCATGTCTTTTTTTTATATAATTTTAAATGATTTTCATGTATTTAATTAAAATTTTATATATTTAATTTAATTTTCATTAATTACATAATATAGAAAACAAATAGTCATCTAATAATATTATGATACTTATTTAACAAGTTAAAAAAAATTATGTAATTAAATAAAACAATTAATTATGAAGACAATAAATATTCATTTCAAGATATCATTTAAGAATTTTATTCCATATTTTGAAAGTTGATAGTGATATAATCCAACAACCTAAAAGTTGAAACAACTTTTTACATTTTTACTATTGAAAATATAAATTAGGATTACAAAATATAAATTAAATATAAAGAAATAAATTGACATAATAATAAAATAAAGTAAGAGACGTCAATTTTATTGTAAAAAATTTTCAATGTAAAAGTAAAAACACTAAAGAAAGCAAACTAAAAAGAACAATATGGCATATATACTTTCTTATTTGTTTTTTAATTTTATATTTATTATGTGTTTTTGTTATTATTTATTTTATAGTTATAATTTTTTAAGTTTTATAATAATAACTTTGTTTGTTAAATTTAAATGTAATTATTTTTATTAATAAATTTGTGTAAACTCTATCTATTGATAATATTAAATATATGTTAACTTATTAAATCAAAATTAAGAGTTATTTAAAATTAGTTTAATATATACATGCTAAACCTATTTACCCAACACTAAAAAAAAAAAACAAAAAAGAGAGAATAACAAAATATTTAAAGTGTCTGCATAAATATGATCACAAATGTTTAAATAAGAATAATTAGTATCATTTTATGTTCAAGCAATTCACATATTAAGATAATCAAAATTGAGTATTTTAAATTTGAGAACTAGAATTATTTTATTTATATTTTAGTGGGATCAAAATTATATTTAAATCTTTGTTAATATTTAACCCGGACAAATATTTACCAATTTCAAATTATTAAATATTTAAGGAGAAAATACACTTTATCTCTTTTAAAGTTTATATTTAGGATAAATTATTTTTTAAGTTTGTGTTTAGAATAAATTATCCCCCTTTTCTGTTAAAGTTAACATCATACTTAACTATGTCCCACTTTTGAGAATAATTCATGAGGTTAAAATGTCATATTTTAAATTTTACGAAAATAATTTAGCCCAAAGATAAATTTTAGGTGGATAAAGTATTTTTTCAAAGGAAAAATTAATTTTTTTTAATTGAAATATTTTTATAACAAAATTAATTTTGTTAAATATTTATAATTAAAATATTAAATCTTTTTTATGGCTGTTATGCTTTGAATTATGAACTGTCAATATATTTGAATGTAAACAACAAATTTATTGGATGAATAATTTTATTGTTATAACCAAGGAATTTACACATGTTGAACAGTGTGCATATTTATCAAGTCATAATTACAAAA
Source organism: Saraca asoca (assembly GCA_026873985.1). NCBI lineage: Eukaryota > Viridiplantae > Streptophyta > Magnoliopsida > Fabales > Fabaceae > Saraca > Saraca asoca. The sequence goes on along the minus strand of JANHAO010000876.1, from coordinate 25,483 downwards.
ATAAGTTTTCTAACTTATTATTCCATCCTTTCTACTCTATCTAAACATAATTATGAACTCTTATTTATTTTTATTATATTATTTGTTTAATTTCTTTGACAGATACATCTCATCTCGAATCCTGGTACAAAGAACTTTGTTGTTCCAAAGTGAATAGGAACAGAAATTATACCAGGTTCATTGTACTTGTTTTTTTCCTCCCAAACTTTTCTTCGGTACTTTCTCTTTGAAGTCCACCTTTCATCATACCACGCTTGCAAAAGCGCCAAATTCCAATTTTTGAGCGTCATCATTTACACTTCCTCCTCAAAATTCTATTGCCACCATCACCGCTGCTCATCGCCACCACTATCCGCCATAGTCGTCGCTGCTGATAATGGGTTTCTCAGAATTCCGTCCCCTTGATGAAAAATCGCTCATAGAATACATAAAAGCTGTCCCTTCTCTTTCCTCAAAGCTTGGGAACAAATTCGAGGACTTAACGGTCAAGGAAGTTGGAGATGGTAACCTCAACTTTGTCTACATTGTAGTCAACCCCTCTGGTTCTTTTGTCATCAAACAGGTAAAGTTTGCACTTTGCAATCAGCCGTTGTTGAAAAGTTCGAGACTTCGAATGATGAGAAATATCATTTTTTTCATTTGTTAAAAATTTGGATTGCCTCCACGAAGTGCTTGCTGATATGGCTATGTAACTTTCTAGGCTCTTCCGTACATTCGTTGCATAGGTGAGTCATGGCCAATGACAAAGGACAGAGCATATTTTGAGGCACTGGCGCTTAAAGAACATGGTCGCTTAAGCCCTGAGCACGTCCCAGAAGTATATTATTTTGATCGTACCATGTCTTTGATTGCCATGCGTTACCTAGAGCCGCCACATATAATCCTGAGGAAAGGGTTGATTGCTGGAATTGAATACCCGTTACTTGCAGAACACATGGCAGATTATATGGCAAACACACTATTTTTTACATCTCTCCTTTTTCGTACCACAACTGAGCACAAACTGGATGGTATTTCCTGTTCCTTTACCTCTTTTCCTTAATTATCACCGTACACACAAAAAATCAGCAAATATGTTAATCGTATTTCAATTAATTTACAACTCCTACCACTACTGAATCCATGGCACAATGAGTTAGATTGGCTCCACTTGTTTTGCACTGTTTCAAAACAAGTAGAGTCAACTTAGATATTGCAGTGTATTTAGATTGTGAGATTGAATTTCTTAGAATATACATCATGTATTACATGGAACCAATTACAAACTGACATGTAGATCAATTAAACAATAACATTTAAGTATAATTACACGTTCCAATCTATAGTTAATTTCATGTATCACATGACATCTATGTAAAACTTTCTCATTGTGAAGGGAGTTGTGAATGGTTAAATGTAAGTAGTGTTGCCCTAAATTCAGTTGTCTTTGCCTGGTTGCCCTTGCTAAAAGTTACATTCATCTCAAACTTTGCATATAAAAATAAATAGAATAAATAGTTAGCTCTTTTGTGATTATGTTTATCTATAGATGGATCTTAGGACAAGTTGTCCAGAAGTATTAAGTGCCTAATGGCTTTCTGCAGTTGCCGAATATTGTGGGAATGTGGAGTTATGCAGGCACACTGGACTGGTTGTTTTCTCTGATCCATATAAGGTTTCTCAATATAATCATTGGACTGCCCCCTATCTTGATGGAGATGCTGAGGCTCTCAGGGAAGATAATCTGTTGAAGCTTGAAGTTGCTGAGCTGAAATCTAAGTATGATGATTAGTGCAATTCTTTCCATAATATATGCTCACTAGCTCTGTTATTTCTGTTATTATACTAGAATTTACATTCCTCCAGATTCATTGAGAGAGCTCAGGCATTAATACATGGAGACCTACACACTAGTTCTGTTATGGTTACTCATGAATCAACTCAAGTTATTGATCCAGAATTTGCATTTTACGGACCAATGGGTTTTGATATTGGAGCATTTTTGGGAAACTTGATTTTGGCTTTCTTTGCTCAAGATGGACATGCTGATCAGGGGAATGATCGGAAAGTAGGTTTTCAGATCTTCCAATCTCAAAGCATTTGCTCCATCCATTAAATTTCCTAAGTTGTCTTGTGTTTGTGAATATCTGGTGCTTTGTTATCTTATGTATCTCTATTATTGTATTAAGAGGAGGGATCTTAAGGCATTTAAATTGTAGAGATGACCAGAATATTTTATGTAATCTATATGATCTCAGAGATGGTTTAGGCAAACTCTGATAGAAAGAGACTTAGAAAGTTACTATGCTTTTTCTTATGATAAACATTTAAAAGAACCTTGTATTATAATGTTTATCTTTTGTTATATGATATCTTCTTAATTTTCTTGGGTAATTCTTTTGTTATATGATATCTTAATTTTCTTGGGTAATTCATTTTAGAACAAAATTTGTTGGCCTTATTTAAACTACACTATCTCATGCAGGCATATAAGAAGTGGATTCTTAAGACAGTTGAAGATACTTGGAATCTTTTCCATTATAAATTCATTGCACTTTGGGACAAGCACAGAAATGGTTCTGGCGAGGCATATCTTCCAGAAATTTATAACACTCCTGAGGTCCAGCTGCTTGTACAGAAAAGATACATGACAGATTTGTTTCATGACACTCTTGGGTTTGGAGCTGCTAAAATGATAAGGTGAGACTACTGACAAAAAAATTCTTCACTTCACCATTGTGATAGACTTATTTTCTATGTTTCTGAGATTTCGGGGTTTTCTTTCCCTTAGCTTCATTCAAGGATTATTTAGCAATATGCAATGACTGGTGTAAATTTTCAATTTTAGGCAAGGAGTTTCTGGCATTAAACCAAGAGATTTTATAACTGAATAAACAATTATTTCCATTAGAACATGAAAATTCTTGTTTTAGGCAATCTGGATAATAATTTATTTTTAACTATTTGACTGACAGGAGAATTGTTGGTGTGGCTCACGTGGAGGATTTTGAAGCCATTGCTGATGCTACTAAACGAGCTGCTTGTGAACGCCGGGCACTTGAGTTGGCTAAGATGCTTCTCAAGGAAAGGAGAAAATTTGATGGAATTGCTAAAATTATTGCAGCAATTGAACAATTCTAGTCATGTTTTTTGGCTTTGTTCTACAATATCTAAGATTACGTAGAGTTTCCTAATAAATTCCCTCTGAAAGATTTTGGTGGAGGGCTGTAATACAACTGTTTTACTGTCAAATCATGCATCATCAAATCAAAATATATTTCATCCCAACTATTAATCATTCATCTGTTACTTTTATTTAGTCAAGTTTTCTTTTGAGTTGTGGCAGATACGAATATCTTATTCTCACAAACTTGCAAGCCCCTACGTTGCCAGTGAGTTCTGCAAAATATGAGTCATCTCATGGTATATTATCCCAGTAAGTTCCTTCTTGATTTCTCTAGGGAACATTTGGATGAAGTTTCCACTAACATGAATTTCGTAGTTGCTAGAATAACCAAATTCATTAATGTTTGCAACTATGAAGCTGATTATTGTTTGACGAAAGATCTTCTGGATGAAGTCCAATGCAGAGCTGAGCGCTTGCTTGGTGTAGTCAGCGCCTACTTCTTTGTCAAAGCACGTCCTGCCAGGAAGGTTCCTGCCATTGTTGATCACTTCGAATTCAACTGCATTGCCGCAGTGAACGAATGCTAGTGATAGCACTAAGTAGAGGACGTGCTCAAGGTCTTTAGCCATTATTGTTTGTTGACTTTTATAATGATTGGCTGATCTTCGAAGGGTGTAGCTTAGTGCTTAAGAGGCAAGCCTAAAAACATGATTATACATACGTTACAAGTTCAATACTTACAAATTGCTAATATGAGTTAGGCTGCAAGAAATTTTGAAATGGGGCTTGGTCAAAGTACGCGCAACCTGCTTTAGACACTGCACAATTAACTCTAAATATCACTTGATCACCATCAATCAAAAATAGAAGAGACAATATATGCCATGAAGTTTATATTAGCAGTTATGCTGAAAAAGAAAAAGAAAAAAGAGGCATAAATTCCGTTATAACTTATAATAACCCAGCATTCTTAGACATTTATTATTTAGACAACTTATTAGAAATCAATGTAGGCACAATTAATAGGTTGTCTTCCTAATTGCCAAACTTGGCCTTGTAGTCATTCCAAAGCTGATCAACTGTCTTCCCAAGGATCTGAACAAAGAACTGATCACTGTAACCAGTCCTCATCTTCTTGTTGAGTTCAGCCACAAACCCATTTCTGAGACTGTTACAATAATCCAAAAAATAAGCCGTAACATCATAACCCTGGTCCCATCTCTGTCCCTGCCCTGGTTTAACCCAGTGGCTCGGTGCATATCCAGCCTTGAGCCTCACATAGTCAGCTATGCCTTCAATTAACCCACCATTCGCCTGGCCGTTTCCATTCCACTGCCAAATATGAGTCATTTCATGATATAAAACGCCAGTGATTTCTTGCTTGACATTCCCTGTATAATTTCCAACGTATCTAGCACTTAAATGAATCTCGTCATTAATGGCATATGCAACTCCGTCCATGTCATCCACCAACAAGCTGATCTTTGGGACGTTTTTCCGGTCGGCCGGAGTGTTCTGCTGGAAGAGCCTCCATATGAATTGGGTGGCGGAGTCCAGAATTTGCTTTGCGTTGGCTGCACCAATTTCGTTACGGAAGCGGACTCCGCCGGCGGTGGAGAGGGCGTTGTTGGTGACGGTGTACTCAATTGCTTGTGCAGATGGTTGAATACTGACAAAGAGTAGTAAGAAACAGAAAGCATGCACGAGGTAGTTGGCCATGGCTTGAAGAAGTTGTAGTTGGTTGGTGAAGAAGCATTGTGCTGGGGTGATCTATATATAGAAAACATTGGCAACAAGCTGAGTGGACATTGCACCCTGTTAATCATTTGAATGGACCTTGTTTAATTCAACAATTGGGGCACTAATCTCATCTTGATAAGCGGCCAAGTGGGGGGTAATATCTTTGGAGGACATGTGAGAAGGTATTGTCAAATCTTCCAAGGGACCACGGCACATTAGTCAAATTATTCATATGTGATTTTAATGTCTTTTTTTATTATTATTATTTTATTTTTCGGAAGTAATCTGGAAAGACTTAATTATCTGTATTATCAAGAAGAGAAGAAAAGTTGGACACATGGATATGGATAAATTATGCAACACTAATAGCATAACTCACCATATAGACAAATGGATAAATTATGTAACACTAACTTATTGTATCAAGTACTATTTAATATACCCATTCAATAACATAATTCAATATTCAATTAAGGAGAGAATAGAGGTGAAGCATTCAATTCAACTTCAAAATTTCAGGCAACGACTAGTGTTCTAGATGGATGCAATCTGCAATTAATTTCTGTGAAGTAAAACAACCCGATAAAAACAAAAATATGGGAACAAATCTTCAGCATGGATGCTAAGAACAAACCCCAACGACAACTTAGACACGGATGAAGTATAATCCAAAAGTATAGTCCAAAATAATACAATTTCTATCGTCACGTGAGTCAAGTCTATTGAAATTTTGTAAGAAATTTTAATTTATTCTCAAATTAAATCTTTTTTTTTTAAAAAAAAAAAGAGATAGATATAAATTTAAAAATAAAAAATACATAATTTTCATGTATATAAAGTCCTTTGTATTTTTTTACTCTATTTTTCACCTCTATGATAGGAGCAAGAATAAGATAAAATGTCTCCAAAAGAACGAGGCTATCAACATTCAACAATGCGAAATTTCCAAGCACTTTCCGATAAGAAGATTTGCCAGTCCAGGTCGTTATGCACAGGAGAAGGTCCTGCAAGAAAACAGGGTACATTCCCATCTCAAATCCTTACTTCAAAACTAATATCATTTTTTTTTTAACAATTTCAATATATAGTTCTCTGTGTATTTCTAACTCGTTGATTATCTAAATATTGATTTGAAATTCCATACAGTTTTTCCTCTTCCACCATAACTGACTATTTTTTTTTTTTTAAATAGCTTTCTTTTACACTCTAAATATTTTTCATGTTATGGAGGCCATGATTTTTTTATGAATAATAGAAGCTTTAGTAGTTATAGTTTCACTAAATTATAATTTAATATTTAAATTTTATTTTATGTAATTATATCTTAAAATTTAAAATAATTTATAATTAAGTTCTTAGTGTCAATTTATATTAAATACAAATAAAAAAAATTAACTTAGAATGTAGAGAATTTTTTTCTTCAACTTATTTATCATTCTCCATAAATGATTTTAAGAAAAAAAATTAACATTTTTAATTCTTATTAACATTTAGATTCTTTTTGCTTTTTTTAAAGAAAATAATGAAGGTAATTTTTTTATTTAGTAACTAATAGTTAATAGATAAATTCTAGCAAAATAAACATAGCATACAAGTCAATAAAAATAAAATGCTAGTATATAATTTAATAAACACATGTAAAATTCTATTAGTTAATAGGATATTAATTAATGATGAGGATTTAATTACAAATAATTTTAAACTTTAAGATGTAATTACATAAAATAAAATTATAAAAATTAAATTATAAATTTACTAAAATTACAAGGACTAAAACTTCTATTAACCATTTTTTTATTTAAATTTTGTTGATGATAATTTTTGGTTCACTAGGATTCCGTCAACCTAGACAGTTCTTGAAATCTCAAACTATAATCTGATTGAGAATGTATCAGATAAATGTAGAAAACAAGTGAGGAGAGGAAGAACAAGATGAACACAGAAGATTTTTAAGGTGATTCAGCTAAAATTGGGTAGCATTGGTCCTGATGTCCAGGGTAGTGTTATTGCTTCTAATAAAATTTCTACAGAGTATTAGTACACACTTCTTGGACTTACTTTACAATGATCTCCCTCCTCTTATTTATAGAGGTTGAGAGGTTAAAAATATAATTTTACAAGTTGTAATTTTGTTACATCAAATAATAGATATACAAGATAGTTTAGACCCCTGCAAATCAACTTCTACAGGTTGCTTTTTATGGATGGGCCCCTGTAAGCTAGGTCTATGAGTTAATCTATGCTTGTCCTATGCTCAATCTCAGCGAGCTTCTAGCTAAGTGGTGTTTCATCTCGCGAGCCAGGGTTTCTAACCTGGGGTAGCTGCTAACCTTCGACCAGCAAGGTCGAGTTTGCCTTTGGTGATGCGAGCTTGCAAGGTGACCATAACAGTTGGGACTTGTCTCGAGCCGAGGCTGCTCCCTTGGTCTGGTCTTTTGTCCCGAGCTCATGGTTGTCGATTTGGTGCTTGTGCTTAGCGACCTCGATCTCTAGGCGAGCTGAGCTTTTTCATTTGGACTTGCTTCTTGTTAGGCCTTTGCCATCCCTTTTTAAATAGTGCTAAAAAATACCTATAACATAAGCCCCTAACTCTCAATTCGCTTCACGAATTGGGAGTTATAATTTGCTGGTAGAGTCTTTGTGGATTGCTGTGTAGTCAAATTTTTTGTGGTCAGCCTGTCATTGCATTTGCTCTAGGCCATACCTCCTATTGTATTTGCTTCACAACCATTGGTGTGTCAGCCTCATTTTCTTCTAAGCCATTTAATTAGGAATAGTTGGATATCATCCAGACTCTTCAGTGAACCTAGATTAGTCTATATATAAGGGTTGAGAGGTACCTTCTGCCTCTTCATGAAATGGTTTGATGGGTGCTTTAGTTAAGTCCCCTATGCTTCTGATGGTCTGGCTTGTGATGAGACATGTGTGGTCTATTGTATATTGGGAGATTTTATGCATATCTTAGATTATATCCTCATAATTATGCCGTGGGGTTCAGCCATTCCAGTCATGCTCCCTTACTTTTCAATCTTAGAGGGATAAGTGAGTTGAAAAAGAGCCTTTAGCTGAGGAGGATGACCAGAAGAAGATTGAGGAGCCAGCACATTTGTCGATCCTCCAGCCGGTAGGAGTTCATCTCTCGGAAGCCGGCCTTCTTTTCAAACTATGGTAGCCATTGGCTTGCTGACTTGTATTTTAACTCTTTCTAATGTAAATTTTCCTCATTGAGTGAGGCTTTTAATGAATGAGGTTTTTTTATGAATCTTGAATGTTGTATTATGCATTATGTATATCTTAGATGATAATATAGATTCCTGCAAATCATAGCTAAATAAAATGTTTAGATGACTAATCAATCACATTTTTTTAGTCAATAATGAATTTGGGCATTTGAGTGCCTTTGGCAAGTAATGAATAGAATGCTTAGGCAGGTAGCATGAGAGCTGCACCTGGTACTACGTCGCATATGAGTTGTGAGTAATAGGTCACATAAGAATTACGAATAATAGGTTGCATGTAAGTTGCAAACAATAGGTCGCATGTGAGCTACAAATAATAGGTTGCATAAGAGCTGCGAATAATAGGTTGTATACATATAATGCCTAAAGAAGTTGGTTGTATACATGACAAGTAGGAGGTCACACATATGCGGTGCCTAAGAAAGTGGGTCACATGTGTGTTCAAGTAAGAAGTAGCATGTATATGGTGCTTGAGAAAGTTGGTCATATATATGGCACATAAGAGGTTGCATGCACATGGTGCCTGAGAAAGTTAGTCATATGCATACAGGAGGTCGCATGCATATGATACCTAAGAAAGTTAGTCATATGTAGGCGATGCATGTATATAGTGCTTGAGAAAGTTAGTCGTATACATGGCACGTAAGAGGTTACATGCACATGGTGCCTGAGAAAGTTGGTCATGTGCATGCAGAAGGTCGCATGCATACGGTGCCTAGAGGTGATGCATGTATAAGATGCCTAAGAAAGTTGGTCGTATACATGGCACGTAAGAGGTCGCATTAGTGTGATGTCCAATTGCAAGCCGAAATCTTTTACCTTTTAAAGGATACATTTTCTCAGGTTAGATGGGTGAACTTGCTTCTTGAGAGTTGGTTACAAAATCATCATTTTGTTAAAAAAATTTTTTAAAGACTCATACATAAGAAAAATTTAAGCCACTTCCATAGGCTTCATTACAAGATCAAAATATGATTCTTACTATAGACATTTGCCTTTGCTCAGGATCCTATTATGGCTAAAAAGACTGCTATCCTGCAGGTCACACTATGTAATCTTTTAAGCAGCCTCTCTTAATCAGATCTTCAATTGCATCCCAAGGGCTTAACAATCTGAAGTGTTATGCCCAACTTCATTATGATAGGCACAAAATTTGTTTGTGTTCCTAATCATACGAGGAGTCCTTATGGGTTGGGAGTCCCGAAGTCTTCTCTTCCCTTTTTTATTGCAAAAATCCTATCTGGAGTATCTGATAGGATGCTATAATGGTCATGACAACTTGGGTGTTGAGGTCGCTTAGCTCTGATCTTCTTAGCAAGCTGGTAATCAGAGCTGTCCTTTCTATCTCCATGATTGCTCCTCTTCCTACCCTGATCGGAGCTGCACGCCTTAGACTTTTTTCGAACTGAAGGTCTTCTCCCACCTAATTTGCTTGGCAACTCATTCATAAAAGTTTCCTAGATCCCTTACTGAAGACTTGTATATATTCTCGTACAACTTTCCATCTTTGCGAAGTCCCACAAAGATGGCTATCAAGATTCATTCATCTGAAGGGTTATCCACATTATTGACCTTGCATCTAAATCGGGTGATATAGTCTTTTAGAGATTCATCATTTTTGTTGGAAGATCATTGCAAGGTGGAAAGGTGGTGCGAGCTATCTTTTCAACACTCTATATTGGTTGAGAAATTTTTTTTGGCATTCTTGCCAACTGCCAATGCTTCGAGTTGGAAGGCTCCTGAACCAAACTCGAGGTAGGTTTCCCAATATAGATGGGAAGACTCGACACTTGACTAAAGGGTTAGTTGTCTGGAGATCCATCAGGACACTGAATGTATTTAGGTGGTCGCATGGATCGCTATCTCTATTATACTGAGGGATTGTAGGAATTTTGAGCTTGCGAGGGAGAGGTTTTGCCTCAATTCTTCTAGTGAATGGTGTCCTCTCCTGGCAATGCTCTTGATTGCCACTTTAACCTTAAAAACACTCTTTTAGTTGCTTCATCCTCTAAAGCATCTCATCTACCTCTAGATCATATGTCCCAGATCTCTGGCTGAAGGTCTACTGGCTCTTCTTATTTTCCTGGTCACGAAAGTAGCGACCTGAGATATGTCCTTAGCTGGACTTGTTCAAGTTTTCAACTTGGTATGAATTTCTAGGTCACAAATCATCATAGTTTTCATGAGCTTGGTGGACCTTCGACCTCATTTGAGAGTTGAAGGGGTGCGTTGAGCTAGCATCTTAACGCTCTTGTCTAGTTGGCCTTTCCTCATGAGCTCCTTCACGCAGTTGTTGGAGTTATGCTGCGACTTCAACTTACTGTTGCACACATAAGGTTTGTGCTTGCGTTAGTACTTTGACCACCTCAGCTAACTCTTTTATTGTGCTTTTGAATTTTTACTAGGGTTGATGAGGTGTCTGCACCCCATCAGCTTTTGGGACAATAACAGCCTGTCGGTGAGTTTTAGGGGCCAAGCCGTCGGCGGCTTCGACTATAGAAGTACTTGCCATATGGCCTTCTAGCTAGTTGTTAACAACATTTGACTTCTTGATGATTTTTCCTCTAGCTATTGTTGCCGAGTAGAAAAGCAACTGGAAAACAGATGGGCCCTCTTTCTACACCAAAAATATTAACTGTGATTTCTGGTTCACATGGATTCTGTCAGCCTGAACGGTTCTTGAAACCCCAAACTACAATCTGGTTAAGAATGTATTAGATAAACGTAGAAAACAAATGAAGGAGAGAAAGAACAAGATGAACATAGAAGATTTTTAATGTAGTTCGGCTAAAATCGGGCAGCACCAGTCCCTACATCCATGGTAGTGTTATTGCTTATGGTAAAATTTTTACAGAGTTACAGTACACACTTCTTGGACTTGCTTTATAATGATCTCCCTCCTTTCATTTATAGAGGCTGAGAAGTTATAAATGTAATTTTACAACTTGTAATTCTATTACATCAAATAATAAATGTACAAGATAGTTTAGACCTTTGCAAATCAGCTTCTGCAGGTTTCTTTCTGTGGGTGGGCCCCTGCAAGCTGGGTCTGTGAGTTGACATATGCTTGTCCCGTGCTCAATCTCAACAAGCTTCTACCTAAGTGGTATTTCATCTTGCGAGCCAGGGTTTTTGGCCCAGGGTCACTATTGACCTTCAGCCAACGAGGTCAAGTTCATCTTTGGTGATGCGAGCTCATGAGGTGACCATGGGAACTAGGACTTGTCTCAAGCCGGGACTGCTCCCTTGGTCTGGTCTTTTGTCCTGAGCTCATGGCTGTTAGTTCAGTGCCTGTGCTTAGCAACCTCGATCTTTAGGCGAGCTGGGCTTTGTCATTTGGACTAGTTTTTTGTTGGGCCTTTGCCAGCCCTTTTTGAACGGTGTTGGAAAATACTCATAAGAGATTCATATACCATAAAATGTATCTCAATCTCCCTTAATCTTAAAATTAGGCCTATGTTGCATAATTGGGCGTTGGAATCTTCATGAATTACATTCATCATTTTAACAGGTCTCGGCATTCTTGCATCTTTTTACTTAGAAGAAGGCATATCTCTTGCCATTCTAAATGAGTCATGGCACATATCTTTACACTTATTCAAAAGAAGAAAATTTAATTATTAATTTTATTGTGTAAAATTTACATACATTAAAAATTATATTTTATAATTCTCAAGACATTTAAACTTGCAACTAACTGTATTTCTATTAGATGAGAGTAAGAACAAATATTATAATTTAAATATATAAATATGGGCAAAGCTTGGATAAATTTTTTTAGATGTTTCCATCAAATTTTCTATTTAAATTATGATAAATACATTGATTGTCAACTAATTATTATTAATAATTATAATTATAATAGTTATAAAAATAAAAAAATTAATCTAAATTTATAATTATTAATAATAATTAATAAGATAATCTCTGTCATAGTCTGAATGAGAAACTTGATGGCAGACATACGGCGAACTTTCCGTATCTCCCGAGTTGTCTATTATTTGTTGTCTTGAAGCTGAAACATAACACCTGGAGTTGAAGAATGCTACGCGGGAATTTCTAAGTGCAGCATATGGTGCGGTTATATTTACACAAGCCAGTGGCGCATGAAACATTACTATGCATGTATCCTATCTTTTCTTACATTTATATTACCTTATCATGTTTGTATAAAAAAATAAGATACATCATAATAATGTTTCGCGCATAGCTGGTGTTATATAATTATAATACAAATGCACGAATATAAATCTTATAAGAAAATCCCTAAATTTGTAATTTGTTCAGTAATTAAGAATGATTTGATTTATATACAAAGTAAGTTTTTATTATATTTTTCAGAAAATAAATTTTTTTTATAAACTTTTCAAAAAATATCTAAAATTATTAGATTGAATAAGAAATTACTACTTTTCAAATATTTTATGAAAAATAAAATTTTCTAAAGAAATCTTATCTTTCTCACTTTGTCAACAAAGTTAACGAAAAATTTAACCATTTCTTATTGTCTAGAAAATTGTTTTTCTCTGTTAATCCTGAATTCGGTAAGAAAGTCATGTTTTCCTATAAAGAAAATTTTGAATAAATGTTTTCTTAAATCAGTAGCTGAAGATTATGTTCTTGTGGTCTTAGCAGCCCTCCGAGCAATCGAGGCTGTGGTCACAGACAACGCGGAAATTAAGGAGCCCACTTGTTAATCAAAGGGTTCACACCCCATATTGCCGATTAATTCCTAACGACTCCGTGGCAACGGAAGAAATATCTTAGGCTGATGTTACCTTTCAACCACGATAAGACATTTCAAAGCTAGAAATTTCACAGTGCTTGCTTAAATAGGTTAGTTAGCATGTCACGATGTCCAGGTAAACAGCATCTTGGGAGATTTAAATAATAATAACACAATACGCAACAAAACAAATTATATATAATTAAGTAGGGGAATATTTATGTAGTGTTTTTTGAATCAATAGACCTTTCAAATATATTTGTAATTATGAATTTTTTGATTGACCTATGTTTGATTTTACAAATACCTTCTTGCCAAGGGAACGATTACGAAATCGAGTAATCACTAATTTTCATGCTCTAATCCTAAAGTTTATGCCTTAAAAAAGAATCAAAGAAAACCCTTTTTATTTTAAATTTTTAATATGCTAAGAGAGTGTGTTAATATTTTTCTCAATCTCAATCCCAATAATTTAATAACAATTATATTTAAAAATTTAATATTTCAAGAGATAAATTCTAATTAAATTAGAAATATCTTAAAAGATATTTTCTAATTCTAATTAGAAATTCATTAATATCTCTTTGAATATTTATCTATAATTAAAAGATATTGATATTCAATTTAGACTTTGTTATAGGCGAAAAGCGGCCTCGAGAAGAACGAGCCCCTAGCATGACAAAGGCCAAGCCTCACACTTCGCCAAAGGCGCCCAGCAAATTTCGCTTCGCCCTCCATCAAAAAACGACACAGTGAAGTCATCCCGATATCATCTCGCAAAGCAAGTCTCATTTCGCTCGCTGCGAGACAGCGATACAATGAAATGATCATAAGACCAGTTCGACAAGTAGTCGATTATCCTGCTCGAGCTCGCTACCTCGCTACTGCAACACTGAGCTCGCCACAACGATCTCGAGTGAGGAATCCCAGCTTGGGACGCCAAGCACCTCGCATGTAAAGCAGCACCAAGCGACAGATGCAAACAGACACAAGTCCACAGCTGACTAAAGGGTGGCCACCCCGCAGCCTACATCCTGCAACGGTCGAATTGTAGTCTTTTACTATCTTTTCCATTTATATCTTGATGTAACACAACTATAGCTTGTAATTAATGCATGTAACTTTTCATTCCTCTATAAATAGGATTACATTGTTAAAAGAGAGAGAAGAGGCCGAACTCTGTAAGTAGAAACTCTGATAAATCAATTCTCAATACATTAATAAAATCTCCGCCGTGCACGTAGGGTCTGGTACCGTTCGAATTTGGCTGAACCACATTAAAAATACTGCATCTCCCTTTCCTTCTTCCTTTTAGTTTGTCTCATTCTACACTTCAGAAGCAGTATTGGATCCCCAAATTCCTCCCGTTGGCCAGATTTTGGGACCATCTGTATAAATCGAAATCCGACATCAACAGACTTCTACAACCAATTAGAGTCATACTTAGAGCCTGTTTGTTTGGGATTTTTTTTTTAAAAAAGATCATTTTTTTTAAATAAAGTATTTTTATGTATTTGGATCAGAGTTTAAAAAAAAAAAAGCAAAAGCAACAAAAGGGCAAAAATTTGACTTTTTTTTTTAAGTTTCAATTTACTGCTTCAAATAAAAGTCATTTTAAAAAAAGCATTACATAAAAAGTCTTTTTTTTTTAAGCTCATCCAAACGAGCTCTTAATGTGGATGTCTCAATCAATATCTCTCACATAGACATATTAGGAACTGTGAGTAGATCTTTCCAAAAGAAACATTATCTCATCTAACTCTTCTTTTTATACGAGAAATAGAGTGTGGGATTGACGAGAAGGGTAAAGTGAGGAATGTTTTATGCTAAGTTATCACCAAACTAGCATAAACATTACAACTCCAAATCTCCCAATATACCCCAAACTAGATGCCACACCAGACTAAGCATATCTGATCCCTTAATTATTTAGAGCATGCTTAGACCTTTATTACTATGCATTTGTGCATGTGATTATCTCAAACTCAAATTGACACAACTGCTATGGCAATGAGCCACAAATTATAGGTGTGTTGCCATCTCAATTCTTCCTTGGCCCCACTTGTCAATCCAAGTTAACTCAATTGTTTTTCTTAAACTTGCTTTGCTAGGCCGCATCAATCATGACCCTTGGATAACATGCTAAAGTATTAGTCATCAAGTATCCTCTTAATGATGTTGTGATAAGTCCTAAGGGTGTATATAATATGTGTGGATGAATAAAATCCACAAAGGCTCACATCAGCGATGAAGCAAAGATCCATTCTATCGCTCCTTTTTATTAGTCAATCTTTGCACATACAGTATAATATATATGTTATGGTGGAAATTCCATACGAAATATGGAACATGTCACTTTCAACACCATACAAATCTTAGTCTATTTACTACTCAAAGCATTTAACTTGAGTATTCTAATGTGGTCACTTTCACAATACCTTCTTGAAATTCTCACATTTGGCTAACCAAGTTACATAAAGGTGGATTAACTTTATGTTTGACTAAATAAGTCTCATTTTGGCCATATGTTAAGGCAACACATTGCTTTTAGTGATATTAACTTATGCTCCTATTATGCATAATAACCACATTGTCTCATCCTGCTCACCCACATAGTGATTGGGTGGTTATCTCGTGTGAGAAGGCTGATCCTTCTTGATGACATTCAACTCAAACATATATATATATATATAGTGCACTAATTTAAAACAAAATTATGCAAAAAGGAAAATACTCATATCTCGTAAATGCATAATACCAAAAAACTATCTAATAGAAAAAAAAAATCAAATCTTTAACATTCCTAAACCTCTAAGAGGTTTAGTCAATAAACCCACGATCATCTCAATAGCTAAGATATTCCTAAGGACAATATAATCTTGTGCAATAATGTCTTATATGAGATGCAATTTGATACCAATGTGTTTTGACTTTCCATAATACTTAGGATCCTTTGAATAAGCTATTGTGGCAGTGTTATTGCAATTAATCACACAAACATCACTAGTATGCACTGTAACATCTAAGCTTATCAAAAATCTCCCTAACCAAATAGCTTCCTAAACTATATAGGTGCAAGCAATATACTCTAACTCCATCATCGATAAGGAGACACATGTCTACTTCTTACCAGACCATGATATAACTCCTTATCCTAATAAGAATGTATGTCTTGATTTGGTTATCCTTTGATCTAGGTCTGTGGATCCATTGACATTAGTGTAACCAACAAATTTGAGGTCACCTCCATGGTAGCATAGAACGAGGTTTACAGTACCTCGAAGATATCTAAAATCCTTGTTACTACACTCCAATGAGCAACTCTGAGATTACTTTGATATCTACTCACTATCCCAATGGCATAGCATATGTGGGGTCGTGTACACATTATAATGTACATCAGATTACCGACTGCATTTGCATAAAGAACATGTCTAATTCGCTTCTTTTCTTCTTCTATTTTAGGGCATTGTTCAATGCTAAGGTTATAACACTTGTCCATTGGAGTATTAACAGGCTTAGCATTATGCATATTAAAACATTCTAAGATTCTTTTAATATAAGTCTCTTAGGACAAACATAGCCAGCTTTACCCATCTCTTTCATCTCAAATGTAAAGGACAACCACTTCTTAGTAGTGTTGATTAACTTCATATCATTTCCAACTAACAAAATATCATAAGCATATAAAGAAACAATGAGAACATTTTTTCTCAGCTTTCTTAATTTGCATTTTTCTCATTGATACCATTACTTAGGTGATTACTTTTGGCTCTATATGGAATGTTTTAAGCGATACACCTTGCACTTTTGTCCCTCAACCACAAAACCCATGGGTTGATCCATATAGATCTCTTTGTCTAATCTTCATTGAGAAATGTAGTCTTTACATCCATTTAGAATAAAACCCAAGCCAAATGGGCAACCATAGGCAAAATGAAGTGAATAAAGGAAAACTTGACCATTGGGAAATATGTCTCTTTATAATTTATCCCTTCACAATGAGTCAGGCCTTATATTTTTGTTAAGTAATCCATTTACCTTGCTCTTAATCTTTAAGACTCATTTGCTTCCAATAGTCTTGCATCTAGGCAAAAGATCAACTAACTTTCATACATTGTTCTTAGCCATTGAATTTATCTCTTCTCTTATAATAGCTATCCACTAATTTGAAGTTGGTGAAGTTACTACTTTTTCATAAGAAAAAGGTTCATTAGCATATACCAAATCACACATGAAAGATTCCCCATCTATCTCAAATCAATGAGGAAAATTTCTATGCTTGCTTCCATGAAAATGTGAATCCTGAGAGACTTCATTAGTTGATGCAATTTTATTGCTCCCATTAGGCAATCGGTTGATCTTATTGATTAAACCATTACCCTACTATCATTAACAATCACAAACTTGTACTGTGGTTCCCCACCATTATTAGTAGATGCCAGAATAACTCTTTTAGGATCATGTAACTTATATAGTTCTAGACCCTTTGTAGCTTCACCAAGGCTCGAGAAATCCATATTATGAGACTCAATTTTAGTTATCCTTCCATTTGGATACTTACCATACATAACATAACCCTTTGAGTAATCACAATTTTGAATAAAATTGTGTTTATTTACTCTTTGGCCTTTGAGTATGAAGAACCTTTAAGTTCTTTTTTTTCTAATTCTTAACCTCATTTAAGGAGCATTTAAAACTTTTTAGAGCTTCCAAACAATGACAAAGCAAAAAGACTAAGCTATATTGTGAGTAATCATCAATAAATGTGATGAAATAAGAAGTACTATGGCGTGGTTTCACATTTATTGGTCCACAAATCTCTGAATGGGCTAGCTTTAATGGGTAAGAGGCTTATTGGCCTTACCAAATGGCTTTATGCAAGCTTTTCTTGCAAGCATGGTTCACATATAGGTAAGCTTATTTTAGCAAGTGAGCCCAATAAGCCTTCTCTAGCTAATCTACCTAACCTGTCTTGCCCTATGTATCTTAATCTAGCATGCCATTTCATCCAGTTAAAAACAATATCAAAAGAAAAAGAAGCAACACAAAAAATAGATGCAAAGTCTGAATTCAAATCTAATAAAAAGAAATCATTCCTTAACAAATCATGACTAAGTAGCTCATCATCTAACTAAATTGTTAACTAAGTTCCTTTAATTAAAAAAAATCCTAAATGTCTCAAAAATGCTATTAAAAGAAAATTATATCAAACACCAGGTGTATACATCACATCATGTAACAATAAGATATAACCAAAACATATCTTCAGCTAGTAGGTTCCAACTACAAAGACCTCTTCCTGGATACCATTTCCCATTAATACATAATGGTTGTCTATTGGATATTGATGATAATCTATGAATCATGCTTGATCTGTTGCTAAATGCGTTGTTGCTCATGTGTCAACAACCCAATCAGAGACATTGCAAGAAACTAATACATGTAAACATACTAAAGTATTCAAAGAGCTAGGATAGAGACTCATCATCTTCACTTCAATGCAATCATGAGCAAAATGTCCCATTTTCTGATAGTTGTAGCATTTAATCTTTTTTAGGTCTTTCTTTTCACATCTACCATAACAATGATTTTAGACCTTCCATTCAACGTGTCTATCCACTTGTTGTCTAGCCTTTTGATATCCATTATTTTTAAGCTTCTTTCCTTTGTTTAGCCTAACTTTTATCATGAAAGCTATAACACATTTCATCTCTCTACGCTCTGCCTCAAGCTCAAGATGTGGAGACACATCATCAAAAGTCTTAATACTTTCGTTATATGCCAACATCATCTTAAATTGCTCCTACTAAGCATTAGGCAAAGATTGAATTATGGTGAGAACTTGTTGGTTGCCAGTGAACACGACCACAATTGCCTCAAGGTCTTGAACCATTCCCTTCATTGCATAGAAGTGTTCAAACATGGAATGCTAGGGGTCAATCACATACCAGTTAGACTTTAAATTTAGGACTTAAAGCATTATTGTTGACATGCTGTCAAATTTCAACCTAAGCGCCTCCTACATAACTTAAGGAAACTAGATTATTTCAAACTCTTTAAAAAGATTGTGATGCATGTAACAAAGTAAAGTATTTCGCACTTTCTTATCTCCAGTGAGCCATTTGTCATAATCCCTTATTTGGGCTACAGTTCCTTAATAAGTGCTTCCTTAAGGTTAGTCAAAGTGTTAGATACTTCTCGCTTTTCAAGAAATATTTGGATCATACTACGTCACATATCATAGTTTCTATCGTCTAACTTATCTTAGTTAGCTAGTTCACTAATTAAATTCTTTAGGGCCTTTTCACTACATAATTGCACAGATTCTAATTAGGCACATTTATCTACTTAAAGTGTTTTATTCATAATCTAAATTGGCCATTAAAATTTTATCTGATATAACGAGACTGAAAATATTGTGTTGTATGACTAGCAATCATCCCACACTATGTAAGAAAATAATATATCCAATTGATCACAAATAAAATCAAGAAACTAATTCCTCAATCTAAAATGGATCCATACATATATTTATAAAACCACACACATATTCTGAATCCTATCGTACCGATCTAATAAAAATAGAGATGTTGCACTTTTCAATCATAGTTATAAAACTTATTTGAAATCCATGTATCACACAACATGAGCTCACAAAACATTAATGATCTCCATTTTTCATACATTGCAAGAAAAAAAATAACTCAAAACATATAAGATTCTTAAACATCACATAAATGATACTCAAATTTCTCATAATATTTATTTGGCACCTATCTACAATATATTTTCACTAATAATAATAATAATAATAACAACAACAACAACATAGCATAAAACTTTCATGGATGAATATATGTATACTTAGCAAACACATATATATGATTAATTAAATAAATTCTAAAAGGATTCATGCACAAATTCATTAATTTTCAATATCAATAATATGAAAAAAAATTTACCCTTAATGATAGATTTGTCTATATTAACATGTTTATGTAATAATTAGATTTAATTATTGTTGTTTTAATTTCAATAATCGAATCTTAAGCATAACTTACCTAATTAACAAAAATGCAAATAACGTGGCTCTGATGCCAATGTTTGGAGATTTAAATGATAATAGTAACATAGCATGTAGCACAACATGTGTAAATCCTAAGGCTTTGAGGAAGACACCCTAAGAAAGAATTAGAGAGAACCTTTTTTATTTTTATTTTTTTTAGGATGCTATGAGAGTGTGTTCATATGTTTCTTAACCTCAATCTTAATAATTTACTAACAATTTAAAACCCAATATCTTAAGAGATAGCTTCTAATTAAATTAGGAATATCTCAAAAGATATTCTATAATTCTAATTAGAAATCAAATAATATCTCACCATATACTTATCTGTAATTAAAAGATTTTGGTATCCAATTAAGGTTTTGCGCCCAATCAAAGTCCTATCTTATGTGGATGTCTTGATCAACATAGGAGAATAAGACAACCAAGCTAATTAAGCCGAAAAGAAACAATGAGTAAAAATGTGGTTCACTAATGTTCCTTTTTACTTTGTGCTTGTTTGTTCTTAGCAACCATGCATATCATTTATGCAATGGATTTTGTTATAGAAAACATGTTAAATAATAATTTTAGAAGTTTCATAATGTATAAGTTAATGGGTTTGTTAGTTTTTCAAAGTATTCAAGTTCCTTGTATATTCATATTCACTGAATATGAGAATTCACGCATCTAAATCTAAGAGAATTATTTACTGGAATATTAATGGAGTAGTAATCAAGTAGTACTATATATACCATTTTGTGCTTGAAGTTTCATCATTAATGAGAGATATAAAATATTCCTCTTCCTTCAATAAAGTGGCATCAAAGCTTGGTTAAAGTTCTAAGATGAATAACAATCTTGTGCCTATTCCTAAGCTCTCAAAGGAGAACTATGATGACTAGTGTATATGCTTAAAGGCCTTACTTAGTGGTTAACATGCAAGGGATGTTGTAGAGAGAGGTTATGAAGAACTAAAAATTAAGGAGCTTTGAATCAAATATAAAGATATACCCTAGGTAGAAATGCTAACGGAGTCAAATGGGTGTACAAGATAAAGAAAAATGCTGAAGGAAAGGTGGAAAGGTACAAAGTAAGGCTTGTTGCTAAAGGCTGCAAGCAAAGATAAGGTATAGACTATCGAGAGGTTTATGCTTATGTTGGTTTCCTAGAGACCATTTGTTTGATCATGTGTTTGGCAACACAAATGAAGTAGAGATTGTATTAACTTGATGTAAAGTTGACCTTCCTAAATGGCTATCATGGGGAAGAGGTTTATGTTGAGTAGTTAAAGAGTTCCATAGCTAAAGGGCATGAGGACAAAGTCTTAAGATTAAAGAAAGCATTGTGTGGATTGAAGCACACACCAAAAGCTTGGAATAGTTGCATTAACAACTACTTCCAAGAAAAGGGGTTTGTTCATTGCATTCATGAGTATGTTCTTTATGTTAAATCATATGATAATGGTGACATTTTACTTGTTTGTCTTTATGTAAATGATCTAATCTTTATTGGCAATAATCCAATATTGTTTGAAAAATTCCAGGAGGCCATGTCAAAAGAATTCAAGATGATAGATATTTGGTTTATGTCATATTACTTGGACCAAGAGATAAAGTAAGTGGATAATGATATTTTATCTCACAAGAAAGATATGCAAAGGAAGTATTAAAAAATTTTAATATGTTCATTGAAATCTTGTGAACATGCATATCAAAATGGAATAATGTTGTTAAAGTTTAATGCTGGAAAAAAGTAGATTCCACGCTTTTCAAAAGTCTTGTAGGAAGCTTGAGATACTTAACTCGTACAAGGCCCAATATTCTCTTTACTATTGGAGTAATAAGTCACTTTATGGAAGCACCTACTTCCACTCACTTGAAGGTTGTTGGGTAGATTCTTCGTTATCTTAAAGTTATAATTAACTACAGGCTATTTTATTTCTCTTCTAACAATTTCAAGTTTATGGGATTTTGTGATAATGATTTTGGTGGAGATGTTGATGATAGAAAAAGTGCTACCAAGTTTGTATTTTTCATGGGTAATTGTGCTATTTTTTTATGTTAAAAAAAGCAACCAATTTTCACTCTCTCAATTTGTGAATCCGAATATGTGGTGACTACTTCTTATACTTGTCATGCGATATGGCTTAAAAGGTAATTGGAAGGGATTTGCTTGCCTTAAGATGAAGTTATGGAGATTTGTATAGATAGTACATCTTCTCAAGCACTTACTAAAAATCTTATGTTTCATAATAGAAATAAATATATTAACACAAAATATCGTTTTATCAAAGACACTACAAAAAAATTTACCTTTAACGGAGGTTTTTTGGTGCATTTAGCAACAGTTATAATTGCCACTAATACACTTCACAGTGATTTTCAGTACCATCGCAAATACATGGGTCAAGAAGTATTAGCAATGGTTTTTGAAAATAGCTAGAAAAGTAAACATAACGGTGGTTTTTTCTGCATTTAGCGGTAGTTTTTGAAAATCACCAGAAACGTAAACATAGTGGTGTTTTTCTCTGCATTTAATAGTGATTTTCTAGAAATTTTAATTTTTTTTTCTTTTTGTGATGATTTCCACTACATTTAGCAAGAGTTTTTTAGAAAATTTTTTCCAAAAAATTTGTTTTTGGTGACAGTTTACGCTATATGTAGCGGTGGTTTTCTAGAATTTTTTTTAAAAAAATTTGTTTTTGGTGGCAGTTAACTCTGTATTTAGCGATAATTTTTTATAATTTTTTTAAAAAATTATTTTTAACAACATTTTACACTGCATTTGGTGGCAATTTTTTGAAATTCTTTTTAAAAATATTTTTTTCCGTGATTTTTGCTACATCAAGTAGTGGTTTTTCAGAATTTTTTTTAAAAAAACGCTGCTAAATCAATTTTCAGATTTTTTTTCCTATCCTAATTTTTTCTGTATCTATTATCCTGCTATAAGAATAATTTACAATAAATACATATATTTTAAATAAATGAAAATGAATGCAAATTTCATATTAATAATAAATATTTAAACATATGTTAGTCAAACATTAGAATTCAGCAACGTTATACATAGTTTAACAACAATTAGAAGGTAGAAATCAAGGTGCTATGTCATGACTAGCAGAGGAAGAGGGCCTTGCATTTGTGACATATCCACTTCCTGCATTTAGTGATTGTAAAATAAAATTAGAGTAAGTTATTATACTAACCCTGAGATTAACCAAAAACACATTACAATTTATTATGCATGTCCTATAAAGCTTCTATAAAAATTATATATAGTTTTCTTCAACTACATCTCATTTCTCAAGATAAATTACATGTAACTCATCAAAAAGTGAACTTGATATATACTTTAGAGTTTAAATAACTATTTATGCATTTCTCATCTTAGCTTAACATTCACTATAACTGCAATTGTGGTCTTTTCTCTTGTGAGTGATGTGTGCTAAGCTCATGTTAAGTAAACTCAATTGAGATTGTAAGCACATGGAATAAAAAGGTATACTACTAAGTTAGGTAGATTTCATCTAAAAATTTTCAAAGTGGAAGGCCAAAATCGACAAAAAATTGCAAATTTGAAGATAAAATAAAGCATGTTCAATATTCAAAGTGTGAAAATGAGTTAAATGCTTTTTTTTAATATTTAAAAAAAATTGATTGTTGTATCAACTAATTATATGACAATTTTTCTTACCTTTTAAAAATTTTCAAGATGTCAAAAACATGTTTGCAGCAAATGATTTTATTCCTAAACCTTATTCCACGTAAATTAATGGCCACTAAGTTACTAACAATGGAATTGTGAGTTTATGATCTTCATTCACTATAGCACATAGCATATGAAATTAGTACCTAGCTAGCAATTTGCATATTTGCTACAAAGCTTATTTAGCTAGCAAGGTAGAAAATCAATGCAGAAAACCATTCACAGCAACATATAGAGTATAAAATTAGTACCCAACTTGCAATTTGTATATTTACTGCAAATCACATTTAGCTAGCAAGGTAGAAAATCCAATTCCTCGAAGGTAGCTTTAACTTATGATTTATATGTAACAAATACAACAATAACAAACACAGCTAATCCATTAGCAACAATCAACAAACATAGCCAATCCATTATCAATAAGTAAAAAGAAGAATAGAAATTTACTAGTGGAGGGTGGGCTATCAAATTTGTAATTTCTTTAGGCATTGTCCCAAACTTTTTCTGAAAAAGTGATGCTAACGCTCTTTCCATAGCCAATTACTTTTCACGTTCAGAAGTTAACTCTGCCTCTAAACTTTAGACTCTCACTTGCATTTGCTCATTAGAACCAGGGCTATTGAATGCCATGCCATTGAATTACCGAAAAGCTTTTCCAAACACATTTGAAGGCATTGGTCTAAAGCCAAAACCTCAAACTCGTTTAGAGTCTACTTTCCCAAATACCTTTGCCACGGTATCATCCTATGACATGAACTGAGATTGCAAAAAAGGGTCTTTGGACTAGATCTCCTCAATTTGCTCTTGCAGAAGTAGAATATCCATTACATTAATATGTTTGTGAATGTGTAATCTTATAACATAAAACATGAATCAAAAACCTAACCCTTTTGTCTTTAGATGCTTCATTAACATAAGTGTCATTCGATTTTTTATGAACATGAAACCATAGATCTATTCTTCCCACTAGATGACCAGGCTCATCAGCTTACATAAGAATATATATATATATATATATATCAGTTTAGATAGTATATCTTAACTTAGAGAATGTATTAGTACTTAAATAAGAAGGTGTAGAAGAAAATCAATTTAGCCTTTTTCCTAACAAAGCTTTTAGAGCCAGTTGTGTGTGGAACCAATTGCTTTTGGCAATTTGGTGCATTTTTCCTACACATAATCCTACAATAAGAAG
This sequence comes from Saraca asoca, assembly GCA_026873985.1. NCBI lineage: Eukaryota > Viridiplantae > Streptophyta > Magnoliopsida > Fabales > Fabaceae > Saraca > Saraca asoca. The sequence continues at coordinate 721 of JANHAO010000876.1, read as the reverse complement.
GAATCAATATTATTGACATTTGCATATACATTTTGATTAAATAGTATACTGACATTAGACATTACCTTATATTTTTCCTCATTGTTCTTGTCAAAAAACGTCTTCCATTGATCCTAAGGAACCCATCTGGGACCTTTTCATACATTTCCTCCAAAGTCAAGGAGGAATCATTGAACTCATGCCATATCTTACCCTTGAAGTCCCTCCATTTTCTACCTAAGTTCTTAAATGTCCAACTCATTACAACAGGATCTACCACGTCAAAGTGAAACCTTGACTTCAAAGAATAAATAAAACAACTTTTGTTAGTTTATATAATGAGTATAATGTTAAATATAAACAAAATACATAATTTTTTTACTACCTTAATTTCTTTATTGAATATTTCATTCTTCCAAGCCTTAGGCACATTCCTGCAATTAGCATAAGTGATTGGAAGGTTAATAGGCTCAGAAGCCAGCTGTCCTAGAATTTGCCCATATATACTAGTAGTATTTTTAGTTGGCATACTATACTCATCAAAGGGGATAACTAGCTTCTGGTTCTATAGTTTCCATACATCCGTTATCTTCAATTCCACCATCATTTTGTAAATGAATGTTTAATTGGTATAATTAGATACAATAAATACTATCCATCTGTAAGAAGTGAGCTTGAATCTAGAGAGAGAAAGTTCAAAAATTTCAATGGCAAATCCCAAATTCAAGCTCTTCCCAAGATC